>MCJB01008412.1:109307-186290 GCA_002018475.1 Nicotiana obtusifolia | reverse complement strand
CCAACTCACAATTTTTCTTTGAATGCAGGCATAATGGATATAACAAACATGTCCACAAATACATGACAAGAATGCTATCTTCACCCACATATATCGCCTAGTACAAACGCGTCAAGCTAAGGATAACTTTATTTCTCACATTTAATCTTCGCCATCATTCTTTGCATGAGACTAAGCATTGTCTCCATCAAATTGCATGAGGATAAGCATTTTCTACATTATTGCATGAGGCTAAGCACTACCTCCATTATTGCATGAGACTAAGCACTGTCTCCATCATATTGCATGCGGCTAAGCACTTCCTCCATTATTGCATAAGGCTAAACGTTGTCTTTCCTTGCATGAGACTAGGTACTGTCTCCATCACATTGCATGAGGCTAAGCATTGCCTCCATTATTGCATAAGGCTAAACGCTGTCTTCCCTTGCATGAGACTAAGCATTGTCTCCATCACATTGCATGAGGATAAGCAATTGTCTCCATCACATTGCATGATGCTAAGCACTGCCTCCATTATTGCATAAGGCTAATCACTACCTTCCTTTGCATGAGACTAAGCACTGTCTATATTACATTACATGAGGCAAAGCATTGCCTCCATTATTCCATAAGGATAAACGCTGCCTTCCTCTACATAGGGCTAAACACTGCCCTTATCACATAAAAGACTAAGTGTTGCCTTGTCTCGTTCTC
The DNA here is from genome assembly GCA_002018475.1 of Nicotiana obtusifolia. Taxonomy (NCBI): domain Eukaryota; kingdom Viridiplantae; phylum Streptophyta; class Magnoliopsida; order Solanales; family Solanaceae; genus Nicotiana; species Nicotiana obtusifolia. The sequence continues at coordinate 185,597 of MCJB01008412.1, read as the reverse complement.
GCATACAACTAAGAATCAGTTGTTCCCTCTATCAATTAATCGATATCTCCGCATTCCATGGGATGAAACATTGCCACATTGTCCGAAGGCGTCATAGTCTGGAGGCGTCATCCTCATAGCCCGAAGACATCATGTCATAGCCTGAGGATCTCTCAAACTGCACATCATTATTCAAAAGGCGTCATAGTCCAAAGGCACCATCCACATGGCCCGAGGACACCATTTCATGTCCTGCAAATCCCTTATCATACGCTTCATGGCCCATGATGTCATAGTCTAAGGACATCATCCTCATCGTCCAAAGACAACTCTCATGGTTTGAAGGGAATTTGCATCATGTTTAAATTTCGCAATAACCATATATATTCACGTGCATCATGCCGTAAGTTTTACAGGTAACTCGGGAGGTAATCGTTCTACAAATGGGAGCAATCATCGCTTCGGTTTCCGTTCACAATGTTCACATCCTTTGACTATCTCAAACATAACCAACGACCGGCAATTGGTTACTCTTTGTTCCGTACCGCCCAATCATTTACCTCGGATATCCGCAACATTCAAATTTGCATTCATAAGCTCCACTCGAAATTATCCGTTACTCACAACACTATCCTATCCAAGAGATCCTTTTTCGAAACACATGACCACTTTTATAACAACTCCATCGGTTTCGTTCGCCGTTGGATCCAGAACTACACACGGGTTGATTCCCGTAATACCAAGGATATGTAGGCAACTCAGGGACTAGAGTTTGACTCCCATTTTTTAAACACCTCATCCTCGTTCATTCGGAGAAAATTGGTCATCATTTTCTTTACCCGATAATTCTTTCATCATTCTCGGTTAAAGAGGGGCAGCTGTTGATACCCAATTTTGCCCTCACATTTTATAAAGTGTTTTATATACTTTTAAAATATCATTATGCATCATCAGCCAGCTTATAGGGGTCATATAAGTATTTTATATAATTTTTAAAGCTATAAAAATGATTTTCTTTCATTTAAATTGTTCAAATATTCATACCCTTTTAAATTATTTTGTGATGACTTAATCATACAAATTTATTATTTACACCCACGTATATGATTTATAATATTTTTACTTCATTTCATATAATTACATTTTGCAGTTTTAGATTTATATAATTTTGCAACAATAGCCTATATCCTATACATAATTACATTATTTACATTATTATACTAAAATAGCTTTTCTTATATTTTAATAATGTTGGGATATTATTTTTAATCCTTTTACAGGATAAGTAATATTTTTATTATTTATAAATTATTTTTTATAAATTATTTTAAATAATTTTCGCATATTTAATTTCATAGCCAATTTTAAGCTAATTTCGGACCAAATTATAGGCCCAAATACTTAGCCCACTTCATTTAAATCCTCAGCCCAATCAAACGACTCATTACTTTCAACCTGTCCCGTTTCCTATTTAATCTTAGTCGTTGATCTCAAATGATCAACGACCCATAATGAACCAGTCATTCTCCTTATATCTCCCTAACCCAAACCCTAGAGACAAATCTCGTGCCTAGCCGCCTCCGTTTTCTCATCTCTCCTCCTCCCTCCTTCAAAAACCTTAGCCATTGTCCCCAGTCTTCTCCAAATCCGATCAAATCATGGATTCCTTCTGTGATTTACTTACCTTTTACGCGTTACCTCGTTATTTGCAAGACTATGGTGTTACTTAGTACTTGCCCTATTTTTGGAAAATACCAGTCTCTGAATCAAGGGAAATCGGCTTCACCCTTCGAGATTTGGACGATATTTCATCTGTATACACTCACTACCAAGCGACATGGGTCCGTTTCAATGAGATTTTTGACTATTTGTGTTCTCCTTTTAAACTAGGGTTTATACGATTTTCTCCTAAATTGATTTTGAGTGATTTTGCATGCTTCTCTTTCCTTATTTGTGTTCGATTGACTATATTTCCTCTTTTGTGTGTTGATCTTTACTACTATATAAACCCCCTTCCCCGTTCCCCTTTTTTAAGTCGGAACTACTATTTTTGACTACTGTTACTATCACTATTCTCTCACTCATTCTATATTATTCTGAGAACTCGATTTTGGCCGGCTGAAACCCAAGGCCACCGAACTCCAGCTATTTCAACCTCTCTTAGTGTGAGCACTGCCTTGGGTTCTTATGAGGCCCTTGGGAACTCTGACACATTGAGAACTTTGGGGTTCTGCTGCTCTCTTTGCCATTGAAGCATTACTGGAACTATTTTGATTATTCGCCACTGGTAAGTCTCCTTGGCTGCATCAACTTTACTAACTTTGGTTGTATTATGTGTTCTCCTAAGTCATGTCCCTGGAACTTCTATGAAGCACTACACTACTATGCCACTTTGTTTTAACTCCACTTGCTCTAAGGTCTTTTTTATGTCTCGATACTAAACTAGCCTGGATTCTATTCATGAAATGAGTTTGGCATATGTACTAGCAAGAATGATTCTCTACTTCTCCTAAACTTGTTTATTCTACTGTGTTATGTTGATACCTGAGGCCAATCCTAAGTTTGTTTCTCTGCCTTGTTATGGATTTTTATGATAATCTGGAAATATTCTAATAAATCACTCATGCCTAACCTGCTGCCTCTGGGGTTCTACTATCCATTACGACTTGTTCTCGTGCAATTTATGTTTTATTGTGTGTTTGTTGACATTCCTCAGTATTAGTTAAACCTTTAGAGTAAGCTTTACAACTAGCCTTTTCTATATGTGGTCAACTATTGCTGTATCTGATGCCTATTTGTCTTACTTCTAAAATTGATATGCCTCTTGTATTGCGACTGATGTTTAGCCTGTTAAAGTTCTCCTTTGCCTAGTCAAGTGCTGGTTCGATCATGGATTTGTTCTGTTAAGATGTTTTCATTAGATTTTCTTGTTAGAACCTTCATGTTTAGGTTATGCTCTACTGATTCTCCTAGTTCTCCTTATCAAACCTTTTGTTTAAAAGTTGCTTTAGGCTAGCTCTGACCATCTTATTGTTTGGAACTGCATGTTAAATAGTTTGCTATTCCATGATGATCAATCATTGTCCCCTAGCTTCTAAAAATGCAAGCCAGAACTTGCCTTATGTGTGCCCTGCCAATATGTCATATGACTTTGTCTATATGTCTTAGTGAGAATTAATATTACAGGTCCTAAGAACTAAGCGCGTGGACTTCTTACTCTGTTTAATTAATTCAATGTATAGTTTGTGGTTTGTGTGGTTAACTTTGACACAATGTGAAAAGATTACTTACCCCATAATAGATGATGAAAATGGCACTCCAAAATTGCTCCAACATCGGCTCTCATGGAAGAAATAAAGTGAAAATGAGCCAAACCCCCGATATAAAAAGAACATTACCTAGTCTGACCTTCTTCACGAACGCGGCAAATCTATCGCGTTCGCGAAGCACTACTTGTTCCAATTCCAAAATTGCTCTTCGCGAACGCGAGTCAAATCTCGCGAACGGGGTGCTATACCAGGCGAACATCCGTGACCGTGGTGCACTTTCCGCGAACGCGAAGGCTAAAATCTCCCAGGCCTAGTTTTCCCTTTCGTGAACGCGATGACCCAATTGCGAACACGTTGCTTTGCTCCTCAAACTTTTGCGAATGCGTGCCCACAATCGCGAATGCGAAGCACAAATATTCAGCATCCAAAAATCTCTCTTCACGAACGCGATGACACTTACGCTTTCGCGATGAACGACACCAGAACCAGCAAACCAGCAACATAAACTTAGTCTGAAACCACCTCGAAACACACCCAAGGCCCCCGGGACCCCTTCCAATCACACCAACTAGTCCCAAAACATGAAAAGAACCTACTTGAGGCCTCAAATCACACAAAACAACATCAAAAATACGAATCGACGACCAAAATCTTTCTTTAAACTTCCAAACTTCGACGAACGCGCCCAAATCATATCATATTTTGAAATGACGCCAAACTTTGCTTGCAAGTCACAATTCACAATACGAACCTATTCCAAGGCTCAGAATCCCATACGGAAATCGATAACATCAACATCCACTTCAATCCAAACTTATGAAATTCTTAAGCCTTCAAAATGCCAACCCTCCATATTAAGAGCCGAACTGCTTTTGGACCACCCGATACTCAACCCCACCATACGCCCAAGTCCAAAATCACCATACGAACCTATTGGAACCTTCAAATCCGATTCCAAGGTCGTTTATTCAAAAGTCAAACCTTAGTCCAGTCTTCCACTTAAAGCTTCCGAAATTCGAATTTTCCTTTCGAGTCAACTCCGTGTCACGACCCAAACTGGAGGGCCATGACTGGCACTCGGGCCATACTTGCCGAGCACCAGCGCACAGTTTATCTAACCTTTCTTATTATCTATAAGGCCCAACGAGATCAGTACAAATGGTAGACATGAATCCTAAACAAATGACAGATAATGGCATGATCATATATCATGGGCCAACAAGGCTTTCATGAAGCTACGTATAAGGTATGAGCTGACAAGCTGCCTGAGAGACTATACAACAAAAACTAGTCTACAAGGCAATCCAAACTATACATGAGTCGACGCCTGTCTATGAGCCTCTATAGGAACATAAGTGCTGCAACATTGCCGGAACAGGGCCCCCATAATACACATAACGTCTATAACAAAAATGCATACCAAAACCACGGCAAGTCCAGAGAAGGGATCTCGCTAATAACCGCTGAACTGGGCAGCCTACTATGGTGGGGGAGCTTTGCCTACCTGTCTATCAGGACCTGCAACATGACATGCAGCATCCACAAATAAATGGACATCAGTACGAATAAAGTACTGAGTATGTAAGGCAGGAAAGCATAAGTAAGAATAGTAATGTAAACAAGGATAGAGAATTTACAACCTGTAACATCCGGGTACCTCTGAGGGCTACTGACATGAAATGCATGACACATATATATACATACATATGCTTTTAAAACATATGCCTTTATGGGCATCATCATTATCATATCGTATCCGGCCCTAATAGGCTCGGTAAAAATGTACCCCACCATCATAAGACTTGGTAGAATCATACCCGGCCACGTGGAGCTCGGTAAAACCCAACTGATCAATGGTTGCACAATAGGTGCTGTACTCGACCGAATATAGAGCGGCTCGGTAGAGTAGAATAGATACATATATATGATGCATGTTGGACTCATTAGAATCACATTTTGAACCTTTCGGAGTGACGTAAGGTCAGTATCCTCCGTATATGTTATTAGGATTACCTCTTCATCAAGAATCTTATAAGAATCAGGAAGTACCAACAACATTGATAACATAAGAATAAGAGAAGTAACATCAACATCAATCATTCCATAAGAAGGGAAACAATGTAAATACTGTTAGCTTCTAAGAATGGAGTATCTTTGGAAGCTCGTTCATTACATTATATAAAATTGGAGTCGCGCGAAAGAAGGACGGATAGCCTCACATACCTTGTATATACTGCCCAACCTCAAGCTATGAAAATACCACGACTCCTTAGTCTACAATAAGAGAAATGACACTATCATTATCGTTTAAGCATCGTAACTATTATGTATCGACCGCAACCTATTTTACAATGAAACGGACAACACCTCCCCTATTTATATGACTTCCCGCAAGTTAACACAATCACCAAACAGCCCAAACAACATCAATAATAATAATATTGAGCCTCCCAAAATAGTCCACCAACAAACAACATTACTAACAAGCCTTTAGATATATATCTCACAAGTTCTAGCTTCAACGACTTAGCCATAACTTGGATAATCTTAAATACATGTAGGGTAAGAGGTTCCTCACCTTTAAATAGAAAGAAAAACTCCAATTTGACCTTAATTGAGTATGAAATATCCCTCCAATGCTGCCACAAGAACAAGGAAGCGAAGCTAGCAATCAATTAGGGATTTTCGGCACTAGAATCACTTTAGAAGACTTGAAATCACCTAGGGTTGATATTAAAACTTGAGGTGATATTTTACAGAACATAAACAACTTAAAACAACCTCCCGCACGAGCTGAAACAACACAAAAATCAGCAATAACAAGAAGAACAAGAAACTTACGAGCGCCACGGGATTCCCGACACTTGATTTGTGTTGTTTGCCTTTTATTTTGGTCTTGGATCATGAGAGAACCTTGAGAGAGTGTTCTTATGGGTTCTAAGGTCTGAATATACTGAAAACTAATGACTTATAACGGGGTTGAGGCGTGTTATATATATCCATATGTCTTAACCGCCTATGTGGGCCCCATAGAGAGCTGCTTGGCGCAATTTATGTAAAATTATGAATGTAACTTGCGACAACTTTTGTCGACTTTTGTTTCATAACTTGTTTGACTTCTAAACTCATGACACGGATATTATATGATTCAAATACCTTAAAACACGACCTCTTGGTAATGTTAATCTCCTCTATATTTACCCGAAAATATAAGTTACAACATCCTTGATTCGTTTAACTTCTAATACTTGTTAACCACTCTTATACATCCTTGTATCATTTAAAACCAAGAGGACTAAAGATAATCTCTTCTCGGACCTACGTAGACTAACTTACGGCGTAATCTAACGTATGAAAATATGAGTTGTAACACCCTCCCCCTTAGGAACATTTGTCCTCGAATGTAAGAGTTTACGGGGAGTCTAACTCATCGTGGATTCCGACGGAAATTTCTGGCTGAGTTTCCCTTATAAAATAGACAGTAGCAAAACTTGCAAGCAGTTAAACCCAACCTATGGCCTTACAAGGCTATTCAAAGCATTATAGATATGTACATTATCTCCATATCACCAATTTGTATTAAGAAAGAGTATTCTCAAGTTATTGCTTACCTCATAGAGACGTTTTTTCCTTCTAATGCGTCTTGCGTTCCTCCGGCATCCTCGTTATCTTCACTCTGGAATAGGTAAGGGTATTTAGACTTCATCTCATCTTCTACTTCCCATGTCATTTCTTTCGTATTATTATTCCTCCACAATACTTTAACAGAAGCTACATTCTTTGCTCTCAGCTTGCGGACTTGTCGATCTAATATAGCCACTGGCATTTCTTCATATGATAGATCCTTTGTAACTTGTACATCTTTGATAGGGACGACCCGAGAAAGGTCTCCAATACATTTCCTCAACATAGATACATGGAATACCAGGTGGACAAATTCCAATTCGGATGGCAATTCTAACTCATAAGCAACCTGTCTAATTCATCGAAGAAATTTGTACGGCCCGATATACTGCGGACTTAGTTTACTCTTCTTCCCAAAACGCATAACACCCTTCATCGGCGAGATCCTCAGGAAAACCCAATCACTAAAATCAATTACAGGTCACGACGTCGGACATCGGAATAAGACTTTTTCCTGCTTTGTGCCGTCTTTAGTCGCTCTTGTATCACTTTCACCTTCTCAATGGCTTGGTGAATCAAATCTGGACCATATAATTCTGTCTCACCGATTTCAAACCATCCAACTGGTGATCTACATCTCCTCCCATACAATGCCTCGTACGGGGCCATTTTAATACTGGAATGGTAGCTATTATTGTAAGCGAATTCTATGAGTGCCAGATGGTTATCTCAGTTCCCCTTGAAATCTAGAACACATGCTCGTCGCATATCTTCAAGTGTCTGAATGGTACGTTCAGCCTGTCCGTCAGTCTGCGGATGGAATGTCGTGCTGAGATTCACTTGTGTGCCTAAACCCTTCTGAAAAGACCTCCAAAAGTTAGCCGTAAATTGAGCTCCTCAGTATGATATAATAGATAACAGCACACCATGCAGCCTAACAATCTCCTTGATATACAACTTCGCATAATCTTCAACTGTGTAAGTTGTCTTAACTGGCAGAAAACGGGCACATTTTGTAAGTCGATCAACTATCACCCAGATGGAGTCAAACTTATGATAAGAGCGAGGTAATCCAATAATGAAGTCCATATTAATCACCTCCCATTTCCAAGTCGGAATCTCTATATTCTGAATCAATCCACCGGGTTTCTGATGCTCAATCTTTACTTGTTGACAATTAGGGCACTAGACTACAAATTCTGCAATAGACTTCTTCATGTTATCCCACCAATACTGCTCCTTAACGTCATGATACATCTTTGTCGAGCCGGGATGGATGGAATATCGGGACTGATGAAACTCAACCATAATCTTCTCTCGCAACCCTGCCACATTAGGCACACATAATCAGCCCTGGTATCTTAGTGCCCTATCTCCTATAATCTCGAAAGCCGTAGTTTTACACTGCTGAATGCTCTCTCTCAATCGTACTAAGGTAGGATCTTCATATTGCCGTGCTTTTACCTCGGCTACCAAAGATGATTCTGATGTATTATGTACAGTAACCCCTCTGTCATCAGAGTCTAACAATCTGATTCTCATATTGGCTAGCTGATGAAGCTCTTTATTCAACCCCTGTCTACCTGCCTCAATATGTACTAAGCTTCCCATTGACTTACGACTGAGAGTGTCTGCCACAACATTGGCTTTACCGGGATGGTACAATATCTCCACATCGTAATCTTTCAGTAATTCAAGTCACCCATGCTGCCTCATATTCAAATCCTTCTACTAGAAGATGTATTGTAAACTTTTGTGATCTGTGTAGATGTCAACATGGACACCGTATAAGTAGCGCCGCCAAATCTTCAAAGCATATATTACTGCAGCCAATTCCAAATCATGAGTCGGGTAATTATTTTCATGCTTCTTCAATTGTCTTGATGCATAAGCAATCACCTTCCCACGTTGCATCAATACGCACCCCAAACCTATGCTTGAGGCATCGCAATATACCACATAACCTTTTGTTCCTTCTGGGAGAGTGAGCACTAGCGCGGATGTCAATCGATTCTTTAGCTCCTGAAAACTACATTCACAAGCGTCAGACCACTTGAACTTGGTAGCTTTCTGTGTTAACTTAGTCAATGGTGCTGACATAGAGGAAAACCCTTCTATAAACCGCCTATAATATCATGCTAGCCCCAGAAAGCTACGGACTTCTAACGGTGTTGTAGGTCTTGGCAAATTCTTGACTGTATCGATCTTCTGAGTGTCGACACTAATACCCTCTTCAGATATCACATGGCCAAAGAATGCTACTGAGTTTAGCCAGAATTCACATTTGGAGAACTTAGCATATAACTTATAATCCTGAAGGGTCTGTAATACTATCCGCAAGTGGCCTGTATGTTCCGTCTCTGAACGAGAATACACCAGAATGTCATCAATGAATACGATCACAAACACATCAAGATAGGGCCTGAATACACTATTCATGAGATCCACAAAAGTTGCTGGGGCATTTGTTAGCCCGAACGACATTACCAAGAACTCAAAGTGCCCATATCTTGTCCGAAAGGCCGTCTTTGGAATATCATTCTCCTTAACCCTCACCTGACGATACCCTGAACGTAAGTCAATCTTCGAGAAATACTTGGCACCCTGGAGTTGGTCAAACAGGTCGTCAATCCTTGGAAATGGATATTTGTTCTTTATAGTACACTTATTCAACTTTTGATAGTTGATACACATCCTTAACAACACGTCTTTCTTCCGCACGAACAAGACTGGCGCACCCCAAGGTGAAGTGCTAGGCATAATGAAGCCCTTATCCAGCAAGTCCTTCAACTGCGCCTTCAACGCTCGCAACTCTGTCGGGGCCATCCGATATGGAGGATAAAGATCGGTTGAGTGTCAGGCAACACATCAATCCTAAACTCAATCTCCCTTTCAGGAGGAAGACCTGGGAGTTCATCTGGGAAAACATCTGGAAATTCATTGACCACGGGGATTGATTGTAGAGTAGGCAGCTTTGCCTCCGCATTCCTAACGCGAACGAGATGATAAATGCAACCTTTTGAGATCATCTTCCTTGTCTTAAGATAGGAAATAAACCTACCTTTCGGTGTAATGTTCCCCTTCCATTCGATGACAGGTTCACCAGGAAACTGAAACCTAACCATCTTCGTACGACAATCAACATTTGCATAGCATGGGGCCAACCAGTACATTCCCGTTATCATATCGAAATCAACCATTTCTAACTCAAATAAATTTGCTGAGGTTTGACGACTACAAATCATCACTGTGCAATCTCTATATACCTTTATAGCAATCATAGATTTTCCTATCGGAGTAGATACCGCAAGTGGTTTACTTATTAATTCAGGTTTGACGCCAAACTTATTAGCAATAAAGGGTGTAACATATGATAATGTAGATCCCGGATCAATCAACGCATATACATCATAAGAAAACACAGACAATATACCTGTAACAACATCCGGAGATGACTCGAGATCCTGTTGACCTACTATAGCATATGTCCGATTTTGAGTACCACTCGAACTCGGCACTGCACCTCTACCTCTACCACGACCTATCGACTGCTGAAAACCCGTGCTGGAGGTCGAACTGATGAGGAAGAACCAGACATAGATCCAGTCGGCAGAGCCATACCACCACCTCCTCTGTTAGGACAATCCCGCATCATATGGCCAGGTTGTTTGCAAGAATAGCACACATCAGAACCTCGATGGCACAGTCTAAAGTAGGCCTTGCCGCACTGCTCACAACGAGGTGTTGGGGGTCTCGTCTGGCTAGTATCCCTATGATATTGTGAGCCTGATGCCCGCGAACTCTAACCTGAACCAGAATAGGTAAATCGATCATACCGAGGCCTATGAAACTGTGGAAGAGCACTAGCTACAGGTGGTGCCAAACTCCTCGAAGACTGGGGCCTCACACTACCTCTGAAGTCACTAGAATATCCTGTAAATCTCTCCCTCTTATGTTGGCCCCTATCCTGCTCCCTGTCTGCTCTTTGCTGGCGCTTACGATCCTGTAGTGTCTGGGCATAAGCCTGAATACGGGAAATATCCATGCCCTCTACCAAGGAGGCTGTCGTGGACTCATTTATCAGATGTGGTCCCAACCCGTTCACGAACAGGTGCACCCTATCGCTCATCTCAGCCACCATATGGGGAGCATACCTTGCTAAAGAATCAAACTGCATATTATACTCTCGCACACTCATATTACCCTGTCGAAGTTTCAAGAACTTATAAGCTCTAGCTCGTCGTATCTCAACTGGCAAGTAGTGACAAAGAAAGGCCTCGAAAAATTCCTTCCACACAGGTGGAAGAGCGTTCGGACCCCTGGATCTCTCCCAACTATCATACCAGAAAACTGCTAAATCCCGTAACCGATAAAAAGCCAACTCTACTGCCTCCGTATCACTAGCATGCATAACCCGCAGTGTACGATGAACCCGATCAATAAAAGTCTGCGGGTCCTCCTTGGGGTCTGATCTGGTAAACATTGGAGGGTCTATATTAATAAAATCAATAACTCTCGCACTAACCGGTTTATCAGCAACACCTGTATTCTGCCTCTGAGCCTGAGCAGCTACCAAGCTAGTCAACAACTGCACTGCACTCCGCATATCCTGGTCTGTAGTGCCAGACGGAGGAACTAGAGGTGATGGGTGCCTCCTAACATCCTCTGGAGGAAAAGGAGTAGATGAGGTATGAGACGGCACCTCACTCTAAGGCTCACTTTGGCCTGCTCTAGCTGAAGGCACCTGACCGGTACCCTCTCCCGCAGCTGTATCAAGTCGTCTACTAGTCGCTTGCTTTCTAGTCAAAGGCATCGCTGAAAGAAAACATGGTGAATATTAGGGACGAACACTTATGACTCAACTCTATGCATGATCTAGATTCAGGAAGAAGGTAACAACCCTAAATGTCATGTAGCCTCCTGATTATAAATGTGGCGCGCTACACATCTATAATCCGGACTCTACTAGACACGGCTCATAAACAACCCCTAGGACAGACTTGCTCTGATACCAAGTTTGTCACGACCCAAACTGGAGGGCCATGACTGGCACCCGGACCATACTTGCCGAGCACCAGCGCACATTTTATCTAACCTTTCTTATTATCTATAAGGGCCGACGAGATCAGTACAATTGGTAGACATGAATCCTAAACAACCAACAATGATAGATAATGGCATGAACATATATATCATGGGCTGACAAGGCTGTCATGAAGCTACGTATAAGGTACGAGCTGACAAGCTACCATGAGAGACTATACAACAAAAATTAGTCGACAAGGCAGTCCAAACTATACATGAGTCGACACCTGTCTATGAGCCTCTATAGGAACATAAGTGCTGCAACATTGCCGGAACAGGGCCCTGACATACCCATAACGTCTATAACAAAAATGCATACCAAGACCACGGCAAGTCCGAAGAAGGGATCTCGCCAATAACCGCTGAACTGGGCAACCTACTATGGTGGGGGAGCTTCGCCTACCTGTCTATCAGGACCTGCAACACGACATGAGCATCCACAAATAAAAGGACATCAGTACGAATAAAGTATTGAGTATAAGGCAGGAAAGCATAAGTAAGAACAGTAATGTAAACAAGGATAGAGAATATATACAACCTATAACATACCGGGTACCTCTGAGGGCTACTGATATGAAATGCATGACACATATATATACATACATATGCTTTTAAAACATATGCCTCTATGGGCATCATCATTATCATATTGTACCCGGCCCTAATAGGCTCGGTAAAAACATACCCCGCCATCATAAGATTTGGTAGAATCGTACCAAGCCACGTGAAGCTTCGTAAAACCCAACTGATCAATGGTTTCACAATAGGTGTTGTACCCGTCCAGCTATAGCGCGGCTTGGCAGAGTAAAATAGATACATATATATGATGCGTGCTGGACTCATTGGAATCACATTTTGAACCTTTCGGAGTGACGTAAGGTCGGTATCCTTCGTATACATTATTAGGATTAACTCTTCATCAAGAATATTATAAGAATCAGGAAGTACCAACAACATTGATAACATAAGAATAAGAGAAGTAACATCAATATCAATAGTTCCATAAGAAGGGAAACAATATAAGTACTGCTAGCTTCTAAGAGTGGAGTATCTTTGGAAGCTCGTTCATTACATAATGTACAATCGGAGTCGCATAAAAGAAGAAAAGGGATAGTCTCACATACCTTGCATATACTGCCCAACCTCAAGCTATGAAAATGTCACGACTCCTTAGTCTACAATAAGAGAAATGACACTATCGTTATCGTTTTAGCGTCGTAACTATTATGTATCGATCGCAACCATTTTACAATGAAAGGTACAGCACCTCCCCTATTTATATTACTTCCCACAAGTTAACACAATCACCAAAAATCCAAAAATACATCAATAAGAATCATATTAAGCCTCCTAAAATAGTCCGCCAACCAATAACATTACTAACAAGCCTTTCGATATATATCTCACAAGTTCTAGCTTCAACGACTTAGCTGTAACTTGGATAATCTTAAATACATGTAGGGTAATAGGTTCCTTACCTTTAAACCAAAAAAAAACTCCAATTTGACCTTAATTGACCATGAAATATCCCTCCAATGTTGCCACAAGAACAAGGAAGCGAAGCTAGCAATCAATTAGAGTTTTTCGGCACTAGAATCACTTTAGAAGTCTTGAAATCACCTAGGGTTGATATTACAACTTGAGGGAATATGTTAATGAACATAAACAACTAAAAAAAACCTCCCACACGAGCTGGAACAACACAAAAATCAGCAACAATAAGAAGAACAAGAAACTTACTAGCGCCACGGGATTCCCGACACTTGATTTGTGTTGTTTGCCCTTTGTTTTTGTCTTGGATCATGAGATAACCTTGAGAGAGTGTTCTTAGGGTTCTAAGGTCTGGATATAGTGAAAACTAATGACTTAAAACGGGGTTGAGGCGTGTTATATATTTCCATATGTCTTAACCGCCTATGTGGGCCCCATAGAGAGCTGCTTGGCGCAGTCTCGGGAAAACGCAAATATCTCCCAATTCTGAGATCGTATCGACAAACGGTTTAATCTGTTGGAAACTAGACTCATATATATTCAATTTGATGGGTAGATCACCCCCCAAGTCCAAGTAAATTGGTAGAAAAGTTTAATAATATTTGACCTATATTTTAAGTAAAATTATGAACGTAAGTTGCGACAACTTTTGTCGACTTTTGTTTCATAACTCGTTTGATTTCAAGACTTATAAAACGGATATTATATGATTCAAATACCTTAAAACACGACCTCTTGGTAATGTTAATCACCTCTAGATTTACCCGAAAATACAAGTTACAACATCCTTGATTCGTTTAACTTCTAATACTTGTTAACCAATCTTATACACCCTTGTATCATTTAAGACCAATAGGACTAAATTCTTATCATCTCAAAGATAATCTCTTCTCGGACCTACGTAGACTAACTTATGGCGTAATCTAACGTATGCAAATATGGGTTGTAACACCCTTCCCCCCCCCCCCAGGAACATTCGTCCTCGAATGTAATGGTTTACGGGGAGTCTAACTCATCGTAAATTCCGACGGAAATTTCCGGCTGAGTTTCCCCCATAGATTAGACACTAGCCAAACTTGCAAGCATTTAAACCCAACATATGGCCTTATAAGGCTATTCAAAGCATTATAGATATGTACATTATCTGCATATCACCATTTATTATTAAGAAAGAGTATTCTCAAGTTATTGCTTACCTCATAGAGACGTTTCTCCTTCTAATGCGTCCTGCATTCCCCGGCATCCTTGTTATCTTCAATCTGGAACAGGTAAGGGTATTTAGACTTCATCTCATCTTCTGCTTCCCATGTCATTTCTTCCATATTATTGTTCCTCCATAATACTTTAATGGAAGCTACATCCTTTGTTCTCAGCTTGCAGACTTGTCAATCTAATACAGCCACTGGCATTTCTTCATATGATAGATCCTTTGTAACTTGTACATCTTTGATAGGGACGACCCGACAAGGGTCTCCAATACATTTACTCAACATAGATATATGGAATACCGGGTGGACAAATTCCAATTCGGATGGCAATTCTAACTCATAAGCAACCTGTCCAATTTGTCGAAGAATTTGGTACGGCCCGATATACCGAGACTTAGTTTACCCTTCTTCCCAAAACGCATAACACCCTTCATCGGTGAGATCCTCCGGAAAACCCAATCACCAACCTCAAATTCCAGGTCACGACGTCGGACATCGGAATAAGACTTTTGCCTGCTTTGTACCATCTTCAATCACTCTTGTATCACTTTCACCTTCTCAATGGCTTGGTGAATCAACTATTGCCCATATAATTATGTCTCACCAACTTCAAACCATCCAACTGGTGATCTACATCTCCTCCCGTACAGTGCCTCATACCGGGCCATTTTAATACTGGAATGGTAGCTATTATTGTAGGCGAATTCTATGAGTGCCAGATGGTCATCCCAATTCCCCTTGAAATCTAGAACACATGCCCGCAGCATATCTTCAAGTGTCTGAATGGTACGTTCAACCTGTCCGTCAGTCTACGGATGGAATGTCGTGCTGAGATTCACTTGTGTGCGTAAACCCCTCTAAAAAGACCTCCAAAAGTTAGCTGTAAATTGAGCTTCTCGGTCTAATATAACAGATAACGGCACACCATGAAGCCTAACAATCTCCTTGATATACAACTTCACATAATCTTCAGTTGTGTAAGTCGTCTTAACTGGCAGAAAATGGGCACATTTTGTAAGTCGATCAACTACCACCCAGATGGAGTCAAACTTATGATAAGAGCGAGGTAATCCAATGATGAAGTCCATATTAATCACCTCCCATTTCCAAGTCGGAATCTCTATATTCTGGATCAATCCACCGGGTTTCTGATGCTCAATCTTTACTTGTTGACAATTAGGGCACTGGGCTACGAATTCTGCAAGACTTCTTCATATTATCCCACCAATACTACTCTTTAACGTCGTGATACATCTTTGTCGAGCCGAGATGGATGGAATATCTGGACTGATAAATCTCAATCATAATTTTTTTTTTTTTTGGTTAAAAAGTCTTTTATTGATGTTAGTTAAAAAGTATTTACAAGGAGGGGGACATGAACCTTACCTCCCCAAAGAAACAAATGTACCTTATCTTATAGTTACAAAAATACAGGATGTGTCCAATAGGTACAAAGTGTGTCCGACCTAAATTAAAGTGATGAATATCTATCTTATAGGTTTGATAGATAAACATCTGTACAAATCAAAGTGAGATACTTCTAGGTCGCTCATTCTGTTCATGTGTGTTACTGCTTCTAGATGATTGGTATTTGTTCCCTTGTGTGATCTTTCAGCATGTTTGGTGGTGTTCTGGTTCTTGTGTAGGCTATTGTGGGCTGTGGAGTTGCTGATGCTTTCTCTGTCATGATGAATGGCTCCCTTGTTTGTCTGCTGATTCATTTGTACAAGAACAGAGACAGATGCTTCTAGGTCGATGAATTGTGTTGGTTGCTGACTATCCTGCTGTGACTGCTGGCTTCTGTTGTCAATCATAATTTTCTCTCGCAACCCTGCCACATTAGGCACACATAATTGGCCCTGGTATCTTAGTGCCCCATCTCCTCCGATCTCGAAAGCCGTAATTGTACACTACTGAACGCTCTCTCTCAATCGTACTAAGGTAGGATCTTCATATTGTCGTGCTTTTACCTCCGCTACCAAAGATGATTCTGATGTATTCTTTATAGTAACACTTCCATCATCAGGGTCTAATAATCTGATTCTCATATTGGCTAGCTGATTAAGCTCTTTAGTCAACCCCTGTCTACCTGCCTCAATGTGTACTAAGGTTCCCATTGACATACGACTGAGAGCGTCTTCCACAACATTGGCTTTACCGGGATGGTACAATATCTCGACATCGTAATCTTTCAGTAATTCAAGCCACCTACACTACCTCATATTCAACTCCTTCTGCTTGAAGATGTATTGTAAATTGTGATCTGTGTAGATGTCAACATGGACACCGTATAAGTAGTGTCGCCATATCTTCAGAGCATATATTACAGCAGTCAATTCCAAATCATGAGTCAGGTAATTATTTTCATGCTTCTTCAATTGTCGTGATGCATAAGCAATCACCTTCCCACGTTGCATCAATACGCACCCCAAACCTACAATTGAGGCATCATAATATACCACATAACCTTCTGTTCCTTTTGGGAGAGTGAGCACTAGCGCGAATGTCAATCAATTCTTTAGATCCTGAAAACTATGTTCACAAGCGTCAGACCACTGGAACTTGGTAGCTTTCTGTGTTAACTTAGTCAATGGTGCTGACATAGAGGAAAACCCTTCTACAAACCGCCTATAATATCCTGCTAGCCCCAAGAAGCTGCGGACTTCTGACGGTGTTGTAGGTCTTGGAAAATTCTTCACTGCATCGATCTTCTGAGGGTCAACATTAATACCCTCGTCAGATATCACATAGCCAAGGAATGCTACTGAGTTTTAGTTTAGCCAGAATTCACATTTGGAGAGCTTAGCATATAACTTACAATTCTGAAGGGTCTGTAATACTATCCGCAAGTGGCCCGTATGTTCCGTCTCTGAACGAGAATACACCAGAATGTCATCAATGAATACGATCACAAACACATCAAGATAGGGCCTAAATACACTATTCGTGAGATCCATAAAAGCTGCTGGGGCATTTATTAGCCAGAATGACATCACCAAGAACTCAAAGTGCCCATATCTTGTCCGGAAGGCCGTCTTTGGAATATCCTTCTCCTTAACCCTCACCTGATGATACCTTGAACGTAAGTCAATCTTGGACTTGGCACCCTGGAGTTGGTCAAACAGGTCGTCAATCCTTGGAAGTGGATATTTGTTCTTTATAGTAAACTTTTTCAACTGCGATAATCGATACACATCCTTAACGACCCGTCTTTCTTCCGCACGAACAAGATTGGCGCACCCCAAGGTGAAGTGCTAGGCCTAATAAAGCCCTTATCCAGCAAGTCCTTCAACTGCGCCTTCAACTCTCGCAACTCTGCCGGGGCCATCCTGTACGGAGGGATAGAGATCGGTTGAGTATCAGGCAACACATCAATGCTAAACTCAATCTCCCTTTTAGGAGGAAGACCTGGGAGTTCATCTGGGAAAACATCTGGAAATTCATTGACCACAGGGATTGATTGTAGAGTAGGCGGCTTCGCCTCCACATCCCTACCGCGAACGAGATGATAAATGTAACCTTTTGAGACCATCTTCCTTTCCTTAAGATAGGAAATAAACCTACCTTTCGGCGTAGCAATGTTCCCCTTCCATTCAATGACGAGTTCACCAGGAAACTGAAACCTAACCATCTTCGTACGACAATCAAAATTCGCATAGCATGAGGCCAACCAGTCCATTCCCAGAATCACATCGAAATCAACCATTTCTAACTCAAATAAATTTGCCGAGGTTTGATGACTACAAATCATCACTGTGCAACCTCTATATACCCTTCTAGCAATCACAGATTCTCCTACCGGAGTAGATACCGCAAGTGGTTTACATATTAATTCAGGTTTGACGCCAAACTTATTAGCCACAAAGGGTGTAACATATGATAATGTGGATCCCGGTTCAATCAATGCATATAGATCATAAGAAAACACAGACAATATACCTGTAACAACATCCGGAGATGACTCGAGATCCTGTCGACCTACTAAAGCATATGTTCGATTTTGAGTACCACTCGAAATTGGCACTACACCTCTACCTCTACCACGATCTGTCGACTGTTGAAAACCCCGTGTTGGAGGTCGAACTGATGAGGAAGAACCAGACACAGATCCAGTCGCCTGAGCCATACCACCACCTCCTCTGTTAGGACAATCCCGCATCATATGGCCAGGCTGTCTGCAAGAATAGCATGCATCGGAACCCTGACGGCATAGTCCAAAGTAGGCCTTGCTGCACTGATCACAACGAGGTGTTGGGGGTCTCATCTGACTAGTATCCATATGATATTGTGAGCCTGATGCCCGCGAACTCTGACCTGAATCAGAATAGGTAAATCAATCATACCGAGGCCTCTGAAACTTTGGAGGAGCACTAGCTACAGGTGGCGCCAAACTCCTCGAAGACTGGGGCTTGATGCTACCTCTGAAGTCACCAAAATACCCTGCAAATCTCGCCCTCTTATGCTGGCCCCTATCCTGCTCCCTATCTTCCCTTTGCTAGCGCTTACAATCCTCTAGTGTCTGGGCATAAGCCTGAATACGGGAAATATCCACGCTCTCTACCAAGGAGGCTGTCGTGCATTCATTTATCAGATGTGGTCCCTACCCGTTCACGAACAGGTGCACTCTATCGCTCATCTCGGCCACCATATGGGGAGCATACCTTACTAAAGAATCAAACTGCATACTATACTCTCGCACACTCATATTACCCTGTCGAAGGTTCAAGAACTTATCAGCTCTAGCTCATCGTATCTCAACTAGTAAGTAGTGACGAAGAAAAGCCTCAGAAAATTCCTTCCACACAGGTGGAAGAGCGTTCGGACCCCTCAATCTCTCCCAACTATCATACCAGAAAACTGCTAAATCCCGTAACCGATAAGAAGCCAACTTTACTGCCTCCGCAGTGTACGATAAACCTGATCAATAAAAGTCTGCGGGTCCTCCTTGGGGTCCGATCCGGTAAACACTGGAGGGTCTAGATTAATAAAATCACAAATTCTCACACTAACCGGTTTATCAGCAACACCGGTATTCTGCCTCTAAGCTTGAGCAGCTACCAAGCTAGTCAATAACTGTACCGCACTCCGCATATCCTGGTCTATAATGCCAGACGGAGGAACTAAAGGTGATGGGTGCCTCCTAATATCCTCTGGAGAAGAAGGAGTAGATGAGGTATGAGATGGCACCTCCCTCTGACGCTCACTTTGGCCTGCTCTGGCTGGAGGCACCTGACTGGTATCCTCTCCCGCAGTTATATCAAGCCATCTACTAATCGCTTTCTTCCTAGTCAAAGGCATCACTGAAAGAAACATGGTGAATATTAGAGACGAACACTTACGACTCAACTCTACTCACGATCTAGATTCAAGAAGAAGGTAACAACCCTAAATGTCATGCAGCCTCCTGATTATAAATGCGGCGCGCTACACATCTATAATCTAGACTCTACTAGACGCAGCTCATACACAACCCCTAGGATAGACTTGCTCTAATACCAAGTTTGTCACGATCCAAACTGGAGGACCATGACTGGCACCCGAGCCATTCCTGCCGAGCACCAATGCACATTTTATCTAACCTTTCTTATAAGGGCCGACGAGATCAACATAAATGGTAGACATGAATTCTAAAAAACCAACAATGACAGATAATGGCATGAACATATATGCCATGGGCCGACAAGGCACGAGCTGACAAGCTGCCATGAGAGACTATACAACAAAAATTAGTCAAATCCAAACTATACATGAGTCGACACCTGTCTATGAGCCTCTACAGGAACATAAGTGCTGCAACATTGCTAGAACTGGGACCCGACATACCCATAACATCTATAACAAAAATGCATACCAAGACCACGGCAAATACGGAGAAGGGATCTCGCCAATGACCGCTGAACTGGACAGCCTACTATGGTGGGGGAGCTTTGCCTACCTGTCTATCAAGACCTGCAGCATGACATGCAGCGTCGACAAATAAAAGGGCATCAGTATGAATAAAGTATTGAGTATGTAAGGCAGGAAAACATAAGTAAGAACAGTAATGCAAAAAAGGATAGAGAATATACAACTTGTAACATCTAGGTACCTCTGAGGGCTACTGACATGAAATGCATGACACACACACACACACACACACACACACATATATATATATATATATATCTGAAATTTAAACATATGCCTTTATGGGCATCATCATTATCATATCATACCCGGCCCTAATAGGCTCGGTAAAAACGTACCCCGCCATCATAAGGCTTGGTAAAATCGCACCCGGCCACGTGGAGCTTGGTAAAACCCAACTGATCAGTGGTTGCACAATAGGTGTCGTACCCGACCGACTATAGCACGGCTCGGTAGAGTAAAATAGATACATATATATGACGCGTGTTGGACTCATTGGAATCACATTTTGAACCTTTCGGAGTGACGTAAGGTCGGTATCCTCTGTATACGTTATTAGGATTAACTCTTCAGCATGAATCTTATAAGAATCAGGAAGTACCAACAACATTGATAACATAAGAATAAGAGAAGTAACATCAACATCAATCGTTCTATAAGAAGGGAAACAATGTAAGTACTGCTAGCTTCTAAGAGTGGAGTATATTTGGAAGCTCGTTCATTACATTTATGTATAATCGGAGTCGCGCAAAAGAAGAAAAGGGATAGCCTCACATTCCTTGTATATACTTCCCAACCTCAAGCTATGAAAATGTCACGACTCCTTAGTCTACAATAAGAGAATGACATTATCGTTATCGTTTAAGCATCGTAACTATTATGTATCGATCGCAACCCAGTTTACAATGAAACGGACAGCACCTCCCCTATTTTTATGAATTCCCACAATTTAACACAATAACATCCCAAAAAAAATCAATAAGAATCATATTAAGCCTCCCAAAGTAGTCCACCAACCAACAACATTACTAACAAGCCTTGCGATATATATCTCACAAGTTCTAGCTTTAACGACTTAGCCGTACCTTGGATAATCTTAAATACATGTAGGGTAAGAGGTTCTTTACCATTAATAATAATAAAAACTCCAATTTGACCTTAATTGACCACGAAATTTCCCTCCAATGTTGCCACAAGAACAAGGAAGCGAAGTTAGCAATCAATTAGAGTTTTTCGGCACTAGAATCACTTTAGAAGTCTTGAAATCACCTAGGGCTGATATTACAACTTGAGGTAGTATTTTACAGAACATAAAGAACCTAAAACAACCTCCCACACGAGCTGGAACAATACAAAAATAGCAACAATAAGAAGAACAAGAAACTTACTAGCGCCACGGGATTCCCGACACTTAATTTGTGTTGTTTGTCCTTTGTTCTGGTCTTGGATCATTAGAGAACCTTGAGAGAGTGTTCTTAGGGTTCTAAGATCTGAATATACTTAAAACTAATGACCTAAAATGGGGTTGAGGCGTGTTATATATATCTGTATGTCTCAACCGCCTATGTGGGCCCCATAGAGAGCTGCTTGGCGCAGTCTCACGAAAACGCGAATATCTTCCAATTAGGAGATCGTATCGACAAACGATTTAATCCGTTGGAAACTAGACTCATATATATTCAATTTGGTGGGTAGATCACCCCCCAATTCCAAGTAAATTGGGAGAAAATTTGAATAATATTTGACCTATATTTTAAGTAAAATTATGAACGTAAGGTGCAACAACTTTTGTCGACTTTTGTTTCATAACTCGTTTGACTTCAAGATTTATGAAACGGTTATTATATGATTCAAATACCTTAAAGCAAGACCTCTTGGTAATGTTAATCACCTCTAGATTTACCCAAAAATACGAGTTACAACATCCTTGATTTGTTTAACTTCTAATACTTGTTAACCACTCTTATACACCCTTGTATCATTTAAGACCAATAGGACTAAATTCTTATCATCTCAAAGATAATCTCTTCTCGGACCTACGTAGTTTAACTTACAGCGTAATCTAACATATGCAAGCATGGGTTGTAATAAAACAACATAAGGACAATGATTCGGAGGATCTAGAAGATGATATAATACCTGAGGAAATTATCAAAGAGGTAGAGGATTTTGAAAACAAACCAAAGTCTAATTTTGGAGGAAACTGAGGCCGTTAACTTAGGGGATTCCGAAATGGTCAAGGAACAGCGTATGAGCATTCATCTATCACCGTTAGAGAAATAAGAGTATATTAGATTCCTAAAGGAGTATGAAGACATCTTCGCATGGTGCTACGATGATATGACTGGTTTAAGAACATCCATAGCAGTTCACAAGCTACCCACCAATCCCATGTGTTCTCCAGTGAAGCAGAAGCTCAGAAAGTTCAAGCCAGATATGAGTTTGAAGATAAAAATCAAAGCCAAGGTTCTTCGAGTAGTCGAATACCTTACCTGGTTAGCCAACATTGTGCCAGTTCCGAAGAAAGATGAGAAAGTTAGAGTATATGTTGATTACCGAAATTTGAACAGAGCAAGTCCTAAGGTGATTTCCTGCTGCCCAACATACACGTATTGATTGACAACTACGCCAAGCATGAACTCCAATCCTTTGTGGATTGCTTCACAGGATACCATCAGATTTGGATGGACGAAGAGGACACCGAAAAGACCACCTTCATCACACCATGGGGAATATATTGTTACAAACTGATGCTGTTTGGACTAAAGAATGTTGGAGCCACCTACATGAGGACCATGACGACTATTTTCCACGACATGATACACAAAGAAATAGAGGTGTACGTGGATGATGTTATCATCAAATCTAAAAGGAGTTCGGATCACATAGCAGACCTGAAGAAATTTTTCGATCGGCTTCGAAAATACAATTTGAAGTTGAATCCTGAAAAATGTGCCTTCGAGCTTCCTGCTGGAAAGTTGTTAGGTTTCAGTCGTCGGGGTATTGAGTTAGACCCGTCAAATATCAAAGCTATCCAGGACTTGTCGCCTCCAAAGAATAAGAAGGATGTGATGAGTTTTCTAGGGCACCTCAATTATATCAGTCGTTTTATAGCACAATCAACGATGATATGTGAGCCAATCTTCAGAATGTTGAGGAAAGATGCTGCAACAAGATGGACTGAAGAATGCTAGAAAGCCTTCGAAAAAATCAAGGAGTATTTATCTAAACCGCTGGTGCTGGTACCACCAGAACTAGGAAGACCTCTACTGCTTTATTTGTCCAAGTTAGATGGGACTTTTGGTTGTGCTCTGGGACAACATGATGAAGCTGGAAGAAAGGAGCAGGCAATATATTATCTGAGCAAAAAGTTCACGCCATATGAGGCCTGGTACTCTTTGTTGGAATATCTTGGGTGTAATCTCGCAAGGATCGTGTTGGCATATCAAACATAAGTTTCGGGATCATCTAGGACTTGAATCAAGCTAGGACAGCTGCTGCATTTTTTTTCTTGTTTCAGAATTTAGTTACTTTTTCTCACAAGGTTTTGGAGCTCGTTTTGGGCGATTTTGGAGGAAATGTTTACTACTTGGATTGGGGTAAGTATTTTTGACTTGTATTTGTTATTATTTCATGATTCCAACCTCGATTTTAGTGTTTGATTAATAATTTGAATTGGAAAAATTAGGGATTTCATTACAAACTTTCTAAAACATAAATTGATGGTTTGAAAGCCGATTTGAGGTCGGAATTGAATGATTTTGGTATGATTGGAATCATATCAGAATGGGTGTTCAAAATTTGTGAGTTTTGTCTGGTTCCTAGGTGCGAGCCCGGGGTTGACGTTTTGGGTTGAGTTTTTGGTTTTCATTAATGATCGAAGATTTATTATCCAAATTGTTTCTTATGGCTTTTGTGTATGATATTAAGTTATTTTGGCTAGATTTTCGAGCCGTCCGGAGGTTGTTTCACATTGGAAAGGCTTCATAGAGTATTGATTTAGCTTCTTTGAGGTAAGTATCTTGCCTAACTTTGTGTGGGGAAACTACCTCTTAGGATTTGGGTTGATTGTGCTATTTGTGTTATGTGAAAGTCGTGTAGTGTAAGGCCCCATATTTCACCTAAAACCCGAGATTTTATGGTGCCGAGGTAGGCTAATGTATTTGAGGTAGCTAATGTTATAGAATTCTTCTCGCCGCGGTACGGACATTTTTGGTCTAGTTCACGGGCACTGATGTTAAGGCACCTACACTTAAGCCTGTGCCTGTTGTGAATGAATTCGCGAAGATCTTTATGAGCTCTCTAGGATCCCACCAGACAGGGAGATTGATTTTGGGATTAATGTGGTGCTAGGCACGCAGCCTATATCCATTTCACCCTAAAGAATGGCACCGGCATAATTGAAGGAACTAAAGGAACAACTGAAGGACTTGCTCGAGAAGGGTTACATCCGGCAGAGTGTGTCGCCTTGGGGCACACCGGTTCTCTTTGTAAGGAAGAATGATGGGTCACTGAGAATGTGTATTGACTATCAGTAGCTCAACAAGGTAACCATCAAGAATAAGTACCCACTGCCAAGAATAGATGATTTGTTTGACCAATTGCAGGGTGCTAAGTACTTCTCCAAGATTGATTTAAGATCCGGCTATCACCAATTGAAGATCAGGGAGCAGGATATGGGCACTTCGAATTTTTGGTAATGTCCTTTGGGCTAACAAATGCCCTGGCAGCTTTTATGGATCTCATGAATCGAGTCTTCAAGACTTTTCTTGACTCCTTTGTGATAGTGTTCATTGACTATATTCTTGTGTATTCACAAAGTAGAGAGGACCACGCTGATCATCTCAGGGCAGTTCTCCAAACACTATATCAGCACAAGTTGTATGCGAAGTTTTAATGTGTGAATTTTGGCTCGAATCTGTCACATTCTTGCGTCATGTCGTCTCCAGAGAAGGAATTAAGGTTGATCCACAGAAGATCGCAGCAGTGAAGAATTTGCCAAGGCCTACAACTCCAACAGAGAATGATTTGATACAAACTCCCATGTTGCACCAATTGTTGGTTGAAATTTTGATGAATTCTTGTGTCTTCTTGCCTTAGTTGCTTCTCAAATCTTTTTTATGTCAAAAATCCCTTCAAAAACGTGATTTTGGTGTATTTATACCATGTAGGAGTGGGCTTGGATGAAACTACCCTTTGTAATGACCCGACGATCGTTTTGAGAACTAGCATCCCGTTCGGTTCTTTAAGGTCTCGAGCAGCTTTATATTATGTATTATGACGTGCGTGTGTGGTCGAGTTCAGATTTCAGATGATTTGGGATTGATTTGGAAGAAGGATTCTTGCTTTAGAAGCTTAAGTAAAAAGAGTTGACCGGAGTTTTGACTTTTATGTAGATAACTCTGGAAGGATGTTTTAACAATTCCAATAGCTTCGTATGGTAATTTTGGACTTAGGCGTGTGTCCGGATTTGGATTTGGAGGTCCGTAGGTTAAGTTGATGCAATTTGGCGAAAATTGGAAAGTTGACGGTTTGGAAGGTTGAGGATTAGACCGGGAGTTGACTTTACTGATAACGGGTTCGGATTTTGATTTCGAGAGTTGGATTAGCTCTTTTATGTCATTTTGAACTTGCATGCAAAATTTAATGTCATTCCGGGTTGGTTCGTTATGTTTCGACGCGAATTGTAGAAATCGTAAGTTCATAAGTTCATTAAGTTCGATTTGAGGTGTGATTCATAGTTTTGATGTTTTTTGATGTGATTTGAGGCCTCGAGTAGGTCCGCGTTATGTTATGGAACTTTTTGGTATGTTTCGGCGGGATCCCAGGGCCTCGAGTGTTTTTCGGATGGGCTACAGGCCATTTCTTCATGCTTTAGAGTTGCTGGTTCTGTCATCTGGTTTTTCTTCATCGCGTTCGTGTTAATGGAATCGTGTTCTCGTAGTGTAATTAGGAGGCAAGTAGCAATTGTTCTTCGCGTTCGTGAAGGTTGGAAGGCTTTTTCCTTTGCATTCGCATTTAATTGTCCACGATCGCATGTAAGGCGAGAAGGGCATCGGGCATCATTTCTCTTCGCGTTCGCGGGTGCCCAGACGCGTTTGGCCATTTTTATCATATTTTGAGTTGTAGACCTCGGATTTGAGCAATATTTGAAGTCTTCTTCATGTATTGAATTAGGGTAAATGTTCTGTACCCGGATTTGATTTTATTTCATGATTTCGTCTTCATTTTTATCATTAAACAAGTGGTTTGAGTTGGGAAAAATGGAAATTGTTGGAAAATCTTTCAAAATGTAAAATGAGGATTTGAAGGGCGATTTGATATCGGAATTTGGTAATTCTTGCATGGTAGGACTCGTTATCTAATGGGTGTTCGGATTTTGTAATTTTGTCGGGTTCCGAGATGACGGGGTTGAATTTTTGGGTTATTTTTTAGTTTTAATTAAAGATCAAAGCTTTATTACTCGGATTATTTCTTATGAGTTTTATTTATGATTTGAACTTATTTTGGCTAGATTTGAGCCGTCCGGAGGTTGTTTCACTCGAGAAGGTCATTTTAGAGTATCGGTCTAGCTTCTTTGAGGTAAGTATCTTGCCTAATCTTGTGTGGGGGAACTACCCCTTAGGATTTGAGTCATTTTTGTTAATTGTGTCATGTTAATGCCATGTACGCAAGGTGACGAGTACGTACTCGGGTTTATTTATGGGAATTTGACCATTTTAGACTCTTAGGTTCTTATGTCCATTAAAAATGAAGTTGTCTTATCACGTTCAATCCTCCATTTACTAAATTCACCATTACGTGTCTTATTTGGAATTGATTGATTCATGTTCTGTCCTTGTTGCCAAATTAAACTCTTATGCGTCCTAATTGATGTTGTTGCCCCTTTATTATTATTATTTCTTCTGTAATTGCTTAACCTTAATTGTAGTTATTATTATCTCTTCCGTAATTGAGTAACCTTGATTGAAGTTATTATTATCTCTTCCGTAATTGAGCAATTCTAATTGAAGTTATTATTATTTTTTCCGTAATTGCTTAGCGTTAATTGAAGTTTTGGTATCCCTTCCATTGTTGACATGTTCTTATTTAGGGTCATTGATTCATGCTATCTCTCTTATCGTTGAATTGTACTTTTGTGGAATCATTGTTACACATTATCTCTCCGTTGTTAAGAAATTCTTTTTGAGACCATTATTCTCTGTTGTGTCTTTCTTTGTGAGCTCGTACTCCCGCTTCTTTGTGTTCTGACGTTCTTGTGTTGATTTACTTGTCGTACTCTTGTGTCATTGTTGTTGTTGTTGTTGTTGTACTCAGTGTTATTGAGCCAAGAGCTATGCGTGATTGTGGTCTTGAAATTTATTATGAGGATATGATTTGGCATATGGGCACATGTGGTGAAGGACCTTATATTGTGTTGTTATATTTTGGCACATGTGATGTTGTTGAGAGGATTGTCGGGATGTTTGCACGTGAGTTTTCCGTGCTATTTTTGTTACTGATATTTGCACATGCGGTGTGATAAGGCGGGCTACATATGTGGGTTTGCGCATGTGGAGAGACAAGGTGGGAATATTATTATGCGCGTTTGGCGAGACAAGGCGGACATTTTACTTTATTGTTACGCACGTGGCGAGACAATGTGGGCTATGTTGGGGATGATTTGTGATGACTTGTGATGGCCTGGGGCGTTGTTGTTGATATATTTTGTAGTGGTGTGCCTACCTGGTGTGAGTTATGCATTTTACGTCATGTTGTGTTGTTTCCTATGTGCCATTTTTTGTCTCTTCTCTTACATGTTGACTCGAGTTGTGATAGAACACTTGTACAAGCATACACGTAATTAATCACTGATATCAATTTGAGAAGATGAATTGATCATTTACATATATTCTCGTATACTTGCCTTCTGTGTGAAAGTGATTCTTCCGGTACATAAGTTGTCTGTGCGGTCAAGGTCATTATTAATGTTGGTACTTGAGTTGTTGGTACGGGTATGAGATATTATCAATCCCTTGGCACGTGAGTCGTACATGAGGTTATGAAATTTGGTAGGTGTCTTGACTGTCCCTTGTCACTACTCTACCGAGGTTAGTCTTGACACTTACTGGGTATCGCCGTGTTGTACTCATGCTACACTTTCTACACATTTTTGTGCAGATCCAAGTACTCGGAGTTTGCTGATCACTAACTAGCTGATCATGCATTGTTGTGGAGACTCAAGGTATACCTGTTGTTGTGTTCGCAGGCCTCGGAGTCACCTTCTGAAATTTTTCTTTGTACTATTTATTTCTATTCCCGAACAGTTGTACATAGAGACTTTTCTAGTAAACTCAGTAGAGCTTATGATTTGTACTACTGATTTCGGGATTGTTGGCTTTGTTTAGAAGTTTTTGTTTCATATTTAATAGTTTGTGGTTGAATTTTGCCATTTATTCAGTAAGTGTTAGGCTTACCTAGTCTTAAAGACTAGGTGCTATCACGACATCCTACGGAGGGAAATTTGGATCGTGACAAGTTGGTATCATAGCTCTAGGTTCATAGGTGCTATAAGTTATAAGCGATTTTAGTAGAGTCTTAAGGATCGGTACGAAGACGTCTGTACTTATCTTCGAGAGGCTACAAAACTATTAGGACAAATCTCCACTTCTCTCATTCCTGTCGTGCAGATTGTTGATTTCGAAGTTTGAGCCTTTATATCTCTATTCTCTCACATATGATGAGGACACGTGCTACCAGATCAACTGAGCAGACACCCGTGCCCTGTGCTAGAGCCGCGGAGGCCGGGACCCTGTCATACGGATTTGTTAATTTTGAAGTTTGAGCCTTTGTATCTCTATTCTCTCACATATAGTGAGGACACGTGCTACCAGATCAGCTGAGCAGACACCTGTGCCCTTTGCTAGAGCTGCGAGAGGCCGGGACTGAAGTAGAGGACGAGGAGAGGCACACGCCGCAGCTAGAGCACCTATTAGAGCAACAGTTGATGAGCCGCCAGTAGCTCCGATTGGAGGACAAGCACCGGAGGCGCACTTCAGGAGACCTTAGCACAGTTCCTGAGCATGTTTGGTAATTGGCTCAAGCGGGGTAGATTTCGGTCACCAGTCTAGGGGAGCAGCTCAAACTCCCCCCGCCCATACTCCAGATCAGTGAGTCCATGTTGATCAAGTTCCAGGTGTCATGCCAACACAGCCTGTTATTCCAGTTCAGCCCGTGGTTAGGGTAACGACATCTGAGGAGGTACAGCTTAGACTTGCAAGGTTCAAGAAGTATTACCCTCCAACCTTCAGTGGTTTGGCTTCAGAGGATGCATATGGTTTTGCTAGAGGCGTGCCACCCTATTCTCCGCACTATGGCTATTACGGAGACGAGTGAGGTTGCTTTTACTACATTCTAACTTAAGGGAGCGGCATATCAGTCGTGGCGAGCGTAAGAGTTAGGTAGCCCGGCTGATGCAACTTCACTTTCATGGACTCAATTCTCAGAGATATTCTTGAGAGAGTTTGTTCCCAAAACTCTTCGAGATGCATGGCGCGCGAAGTTTGAGCAGCTGCGCAGGGCACGTCAATGTTAGAGTATGTCGTTAGATTCAGTGATTTGTCCAGGCTTGCATCTGCTTTGGTTTCTACAGTTAGAGAGCGAGTCAGCAGGTTCATTGAGAGGCTCAGGCATGATATCCAGTTCAGCATGGCTCGGGAGTTGGAGACGGATGTTCCATTTCAACAGGTAGTAGAGATCCCTCGCCGATTAGAGGGCATGCGTGGTAGGGAGAGAGAAGACGAGGAGGCTAAGAAGCCTCCTGGACCGGGAGGATCTACTAGTCCCTATTTGGAGGTAGAGTACGCCATGGTAGATGTTTTGTGGGTCAGCCAGTTCAGTTTGTACCTCAGGCTTCGCGCGGTGCTTCAGATATCCATGGGTCTCAAAGTACCTGTACCGGACAGCTTTCCCAGCCACGCCAACGTAGAAGTTGCTTTGAGAATGGAGATACCAGCCACATGGTGAGAGATTGTCACAGACTCCGGACAGATGTATCGCTGCAGAGTATCAGGCAAGTAAAGAGCGCCCAAGAAGGGGAGGCCTGGCCCGTTGATATGCTTTCTATGGTGGAATTGAGGCTGTTGCACCTAATGATGCCGTTGTAGGTATGGTTTTGATTGTTTAGAGGGGCATCATTCTTATTTTGATTTGGTTCTACTTATCAGGGTGAGTCCTCTTATCTTGCCTCACATATGGGTGAGTTTCATGATTTTGAACTCTACTTATGTGTTTACTCCTGTTGGAAGATTCTATAGTGGTAGCCCGTGTCTGTCATTTTGTTTGTTCGCTCTTGATAGCTATGACTAGAAGTGACTTTTTGTTACCCATTACAGTAGGTTTTGATGTGATTTCTGGCTGGTTGGTTACAATTTGTGAATTAGATGCTCTACCGGTGTGGGAGTTCAGTATGTGTGGTGACTTTGCTAGTGGAATTTGAATTAGTGGAAGGTTTCGATTGGTATGACGTGTATACTACTTGTGATTCAGAGCTGAGGATGGGGTCCTCGCATTTTCATGTGATTTGATATGTTTAAACCGGGCTGCGCGCCGCAGTAAAGTTATATTAGGATGAGATCCTTGTGATTAGTTCATATGCCTTGATTCTCCCTTGTAGAATTGATTCGTAATATGATACCGATAGGGAGTTGTGCCTGTCGGGCTTGTTTTATAGTTCTCTCATGTGTTTCTCTTTGCATATGCAATTATATCCACGTTGTGCTTATTGGGTTTTAACCCGCGAGATGTGCGCCCAGGTGGCATTAGATGTGATTTGTTGATTCGGGTAAATAGTTAAGAGGTCTTCACGTTTCTTGCATCGTTGTCAGTGTTTTGAAAGTTTGGAATAGGGTTCTAGTTGAAATGGGGCTAATTGTCTGTGCTGGATTTGATTATGGACAGCTATTGTGATCAGAGATGTTATTATGGGCATATGTATGATGTGTTACGTTGTGTGGTTGTACCTTGTGGGGGTAGGCATGAGTTGTTGCAGCTGGTTGAGGTTGATGTCGTGCGTTGATGTAGGAATTGGATCTTTGAGAAATGATCGGATGGTGAAAATTTTGGTTCTAAGGTTTACCAGTGTGGGTGGAAGGAATAATTTTCAGTTTAGATGGTGTTGTCGATCTTATGTGTATTGGGGTGACGTGGGGTCACCCGCAGGTGTATGTATGGTAAGTTCACTCAGTGATTTGATGACTTCGGAATGGTTCTTGGCACATTCGAGGACGAACGTTCGTTTAAGAGGGGGAGGATGTAACGACTTGGGCAGTCGTTTTGAGAACTAGCATCCCGTTTGGTGGTTTAAGGTCTCAAGAAGCTTTGTATTATGTATTCTGACGTGCGTGTGTGGTCGAGTTCGGATTTCAGATGATTTGGGATTGATTTGGAAGAAGGATTCTTTCTTTAGAAGCTTAAGTGAAAAAAGTTGACCGGAGTTTTGACTTTTGTGTAGACGACTCTTGAAGGGTGTTTTGACGATTCCAATAGCTTCGTATGGTAATTTTGGACTTAGGCGTGCGTCCGGATTTGGATTTGGAGGTCCGTAGGTTAAGTTGATGCAATTTGGTGAATATTAGAAAGTTGACGCATTGGAAGGTTGAGGATTTGACCGGGAGTTGACTTTGTTGATATCAGGTTCGAACTTCGATTTTGGGAGTTGGATTAGCTCCGTTATGTTATTTGGAACTTGCATGCCAAATTTGACATCATTCTGGGTTGGTTCATTATGTTTCGACGCGAGTTATAGAAGTTGTAAGTTCATAAGTTAATTAAGTTCGATTCGAGGTGCGATTCATAGTTTTGATGTTGTTTGATGTGATTTGAGGCCTCAAGCAGGTTCCTGATATGTTATGGAACTTTTTGGTATTTTTAGGTGGGGTCCCGGGGGCCTCGGGTGTGTTTCAGATGGGCTACGGGCCATTTCTTCAAGCTTTAAGAGCTGCTGGTTCTGTCATCTGGTTTTTCTTCATCGCGTTCGCGTTAATGGAATCGCGTTCTCGTAGTGTAATTAAGAGGCATGTAGCAATTTTTCTTCGCGTTCGCGAAGGTTGGAAGGCTTTTGTCTTTGCATTCGCATTTAATTGTCCGCGATCACATAGAGGTAAGGCGGGAAGGGCATCGGGCATCATTTCTCTTCGCGTTCGCGGGTGCCCACCCAGACGCGTTCGCGTAGAGTTTGGAGTTTTGTCACCGCGTTCGTGACCTTTATGTCTCATTGGCGAAGCATGTTCTGGTAGCCTTCATTTTTTTCTTCGTGATCGCGAGGAATGTTCCGCGATCGCGAGGTATTTTTCACTGGCAGAAATATAAGAACTCTATTTCGAGGGTTTGGCCATATTTATGATATCTTGAGTTGTAGGCCTCGGATTTGAGAAATATTTGAGGGCTTCTTCACGTATTGGTTTAGGGTAAGTGGTCTCAACCCGGATTTGATTTTATTTCATGATTCTGTCTTCATTTTTATCATTAAACAAGTGGTTTGAGTTGGGAAAAATGGAAATTGTTGGCAAATCTTTCAAAATGTAAAATGAGGATTTGAAGGGCAATTTGATATCGAAATTTGGTAATTCTTGTATGGTTGGACTCGTTATCTAATGGGTGTTCGGATTTTGTAAATTTTGTCGGGTTCCAAGGTGACGGGGTTGATTTTTTAGTTTTAATTAAAGATCAAAGCTTTATTACCCAAAATTGTTTCTTATGAGTTTTATTTATGATTTGAAGTTATTTTGGTTAGATTTGAGCCGTCCCGAGGTTGTTTCACTCGAGAAGGTCATTTAAGAGTATCGGTCTAGCATCTTTGAGATAAGTATCTTTGCCTAACCTTGTGTGGGGGAACTACCCCTTAGGATTTGAGTCATTTGTGCTAATTGTGTCATGTTAAGGCCGTGTACGCGAGGTGACGAGTACGTACTCGGGTTTATTTTTGGGAATTTGACCATTTTAGACTCTTAGGTTCTTATGTCCATTAAAAATGAAGTTGTCTTATCATGTTAAATCCTCCATTTACTAAATTCACCATTACGTGTCTTATTTGGAATTGATTGATTCATGTTCTGCCCTTGTTGCCAAATTAAACTCTTATGCGCCCTAATTGATGTTGTTTCCCCTTTATTATTATTATTTCTTCTGTAATTGCTTAACCTTAATTGAAGTTATTATTATCTCTTCCGTAATTGAGTAACCTTGATTGAAGTTACTATTATCTCTTCCGTAATTGAGCAACTCTAATTGAAGTTATTATTATCTTTTTCGTAATTGCTTAGCGCTAATTGAAGTTTTGTTATCCCTTCCATTGTTGACATGTTCTTATTTAGGGTCATTGATTCATGCTATCTCTCTTATCGTCGAATTGTACTTTTGTGGAATCATTGTTACATATTATCTCTCCGTTGTTAAGAAATCCTTTTTGAGACCATTATTCTCTGTTGTGTCTTTCTTTGTGAGCTCATTTTCCCGCTTCTTTGTGTTCTGAAGTTCTTGTGTTGATTTACTTGTCGTAGTCTTGCATCATCGTTGTTGTTGTTGCTGTTGTACTCTGTGTTGTTGATCCAAGAGCTATGTGTGATTGTAGTCTTGAAATTTTTTTGAGGATATGTTTTGGCATATGGGCACTACCCCTTGTGTGGAGGAACTACCCTTTAGGATTTGAGTCATTTGTGCTAATTGTATCATAATAAGGCCGTGTAAGCGAGGTGACGAGTATGTACTCGGGCTTATTTGTGGGAATTTGACCATTTTAGACTCTTAGGTTCTTATGTCCATTAAAAATTAAGTTGTCTTATTATGTTAAATCCTCCATTTACTAAATTCACCATTACGTGTCTTATTTGGAATTGATTGACTCATGTTCTTCCCTTGTTGCCAAATTAAACTCTTATGTGCCCTAATTGATGTTGTTTCCCTTTATTATTATTATTTCTTCTGTAATTGCTTAACCTTAATTGAAGTTATTATTATCTCTTCTGTAATTGAGTAACCTTAATTGAAGTTATTATTATCTCTTCCGTAATTGAGTAACTTTAATTGAAGTTATTATTATCTTTTCCGTAATTGCTTAGCCTTTATTGAAGTTTTGTTATTCCTTCCATTATTGACATGTTCTTATTTAGGGTCATTGATTCATGCTATCTCTCTTATCGTCGAATTGTACTTTTGTAGAATCATTGTTACACATTATCTCTCCCTTGTTGAGCTATTCTTGTTGAGACCATTATTCCCTGTTGTGTCTTTTTTTGTGAGCTCGTTCTCCCGCCTCTTTGTGTTATTAAGTCCTTGTGTTGATTTACTTTTCGTACTCTTGTGTCATCATTGTTGTTGTTGTTGTTGTTGTTGTTGTTGTTGTACTCAGTGTTGTTGAGCCAAGAGCTATGCGTGTGTGTGGTCTTGAAATTTGTTTTGAGGATATGTTTTGGCATATGGGCGCATGTGGTGAAGGACCTTATATTGTGTTGTTATATTTTGGCACACGTAATGTTGTTGAGAGGATTGTCGGGGTGTTCGCACGTGAGTTTTTCGTGCTATTATTGTTATTGATATTTGCACATGCGGCGTGACAAGGAGGGCTATATATGTGGGTTTGCAAATGTGGCGAGACAAGGTGGAAATATTATTATGCGCGTGTGGAGACAAGGCGAGCATCTACTTTATTGATGCGCACATGGCAAGACAAGGTGGGCTATGTCGGGGATGATTTGTGATGACTTGTGATGACTTGTGATGACCTGAGGGCGTTGTTGTTGATGATATTTATGTAGTGGTGTGCCTACCTGGTGTGAGTTATGCATTTTATGTCTTGTTGTATTGTTTCCTATGTGTCATTTGTTGTCTCTTCTCTTACATGTTGATTCGAGTTGTGATTGAACAATTGCAAAAGCATACACGTAATTAATCACTGATATCGATTTGAGAAGCTGAACCCTGATGTGTATTGATCATTTGCATATATTCTCGTATAATTGCCTTCTGTGTGAAAGTTATTCTTCTGGTACATGAGTTGTCTGTGCGGTCAAAGTCATTATTAATGTTAGTACTTGAGTTGTCGGTACGGGTATGAGATATTATCACTCCCTTGGCATATGAGTCATACGTGCGGTTATGAATTTTAATGTTGGCCCAAGATGCCAAGTGATTAGGGTTTATGAGTTGGGACCTGTGAAATGTGACTATGAGGTGAAGTACCTCGGGAAAGTCTTTGAACAAATCTTGTGAGAAAAGGGTGGCTTTTATTGAGTGTTACTTTGTTTTCCTTACTTGGTTTCATATTTGATAGTTGTTGGTTGAATTTTACCATTTATTCAGTAACTGTTAGGCATACGGAGGGAAATTGGGGTCGTGATACCTTTCCAAGACGAAATAGGAAATACTCTAGGAATTTAGTACAGGCGCGCCACGCCTTGCATCGCACCATGCGGCGCATTTGTGGGATTTATCAGAGGCTTGCCAAATCGTTTGTCAGGCATATTTGCACTGTCGCTCTGTGTCATGCGGCGCGGTAGTGCTCAATTCTTAGAGTAAAAAATTTTCTTCAACGTTTTTGACATCTGAACTAGGTCCTCGGTCCTCGGTCCTCGATCCCTGAACGCGATCCCGGCTTAATTTTTTGGGCTTTTACTTAGACTTCAAAGATCCATTTTGCTCGATTCAGCTCCAAATTAACGTTTTCACTCGGAATCACTTCTTGCAAGGCATAAAACACTTGATAAGTATAATTCACTATCATTTAAGCTCAAACACACGTAAAATGCATTAATTAGAGTGCAAACTACGGCTAAAACACGGGTTTCTAGCCTACCATCAACAACCCACACTTAAACCGTTACTCGTCCTCGAGCAATCAAACTACACTTCTACGACCTTTTCGTCAAACAACTTCCTTAACGCATCATACCAAGAACATTTAAAGCAGACTAAGTATGCACCATACTGTAACATTAGCCTCACAACTCGACTCAAAAGCACCACGCAATTTTCACATCCTGCTCACTTACTCTAACACAGTGGTCAAAGTCATTACCTTTCTTTCACAAGTCATGTGCCCTCACATAAAAATAGAGAGTAGTTCCACACAAAGTAAAACTCAAGAACAAATAGGAACTCAAGATAGACAGAATTCACTCATTCTCAGAATCAAAATACATATGCGATAGAAGACATACCATAGGTTATCCGTAGTGTAATTCTCTACTAATTGAGCTCATTCAGTTAAAGATCAAGTAGGACTTCAATTTGGTTGCAATGTTGGTTGCAGGACGGGTAGGATACAATTTAGATAATAGTGGCTACACTTCCCTGAGCACTTTACTACATACAATTTCACCAATTCAAACCCCACACTTATGTTGAACCTAACCCCAACCTTCACATCATATTACCACATGCTCCCAATTTCTTTAAGAACAAATAAAGCAAGATTCACCACTAGCAAGGAATACTTTTCTTTATAATGTATAAAACACCAAAAAAAAATTCTTTCTCTTTTTTTTTCCCAATTCCTTACAAGTGGCTCTCACAATTTTTTCAAACAGTGCACCTTTCTCCTTTTCTATAGTTCCTCTAAAAAACCCAATCATTCCTCCACTTAGCTTTCAAAAAGCTCATAAATATTTCAAGTGCTCATGAGAGGTAAAAGGTTCAAATAAATGGTCAATTCACAAACATGTCGGTTTTATACTGTGGTTACCAAAGAGAATAGGATTACAGGCTTAAAGAGGCTAACTAGGATACCCAACAATTAGGCGGGTCACAGGCATATAATTGGCTCAACAAAGAAATACGTATATCACTTCCTAGACTGAACAAGACTGCTATTTCGCTTTGCAAACACACTGGGCAAGTTCTAGACATCAACTGACATGCAAAGAATATCACAAAACCTCACATACACCATGGCACATAACTCATTTAGGATCGGATCTATCCCGACTCTCTAGTCAAAGTAGTTAAGCAAATTCAAAATCAAACACATTAAGGCATGTATATATGAGTCAAGACTTGAGTCTAGGTATCACAACTAAGGCACTCACCATTCTCAAGGCATACGCAATCAAGGAAAATTGCTTCAAGTTAGCACTATGACTCAAGATTACTTATTCCTACCAAAAGAAAAAGCTAACTACACCCGATTCAAATAAAAGCCCTTGGAAAAGAACCGTGGCACAAAGAAAAATCAAGGAGGAATTATTACAATACCTAAAAAAAAATGACATTTTTTTTTGAATTTTCAATTTGATTTTTTTTTTTTTGTATTTTTCTTGTTCGACTTCAAATCCCTCAAGAAGTCAGTCAACGAAATCCATCATCGGAAAGAGTCAAAACTAAACAATTATAATTACTAACTATTATAGGCCGATATAATTCAGAGTTATAATTACAAACCATATTGTCTAAGAAAGCAAGAAATAAATCAAAGAAAATCAATTGGCAAATAGAAAACAAACAAATGCAAGCAAATAGGACCACCCCACCCCACACTTAAGAGATTGCATTGTTGTCATGACCCAAATCTCACATGTTGTGATGGCGCCTATCGCAATACTAGGCAAGCCGACTACCACAATCAACTACGCATCTTTAAATTTGAAAACACAACAATAAGAGTAAAACCTCATAAATACTGATAAGAAAATACTGCGACTCAATACAATATCCCTCAAAATACGGGTGTCACTGAGTACATGAGCATCTAAATGACAACATAGTCTGACTAGTAAAGATATTGTCTAGAAAGATATAATAGTAAAAATAACTGAAAAGAAGGAGAGTCAAGGTTTGCGGATGTTTAGCAAGCTACCTCGATAGTCTCCAACAGATATAGCTCCAAAAGCTAGAAGCCACCGTATCCGGAAGTACTTGGATCTGCACATGAAGTGTAGAGTGTAGTATGAGTACAACCGACCCAGTGTACTCAATAAGTAACATAACTAACCTTGGGCTGAAAGCAATGACGAGCTCCATAGGTACAGTTCAAATATAGAATTTAACAGTACAGAAATGTAGACATGCTTTCAAGTTCAACAGTTTAAGCTCAAAATAGATAAAATATGCCAAGTGTGACCGAAATGAGGAATGACGCATCTTTATATCTACATGTCAATTATGTATGCCAATTGTAATGCAACGAAATGAAAAAAATCATATGCATACTCTCGGAGTATCAATTCACTCAGTCTCACAGTCACTCAGTCCTCACAGTCACTCAATCCTCCCAATCGCTCGACACTCGCACTCGCATTCAGTAGGTATCTGCGCTCACTACTGGTAAGTCAAACTCTGGAGGGGTGGATCCTTCCCAAGCGCTAAAATAAGCTAATCATGGAATGAATCAGTAAAGCCTGTTGTGGCGTGTAGCCCAATCCCATAAATATCCTCACAATCAAGCCCTCGGCTTCACTCAGTCATCAATCTTTCCAGCCTCTCGAGCTCACAAATATCATGACAATCAACTCAAACAATGATGATATGTATATCAATATATGGCAACAAAGATTGAGATATGATATACAAATGATAAATGTGACTGAGTACATATCTTCAAATTAAGCAAGTAATTCAACAGTCACGACCTCTGTGGGTCCCAACAGTATCAGCATATAGCCTAAGCATGATTTCTAACATGAATCACAGCTCAATTTCTCACATGGAGAATATATGGATAATGACAAGATTATTTGACTGCACAGTTCCAGGAAATCGACCGAGTCATAATTCCTACGGTGCACACCCACACGCCCGTCACCTAACATGTGTGTCACAACACCAACCACATAACATGTAATTCAGGGATTCATACTCTCAGAACCAAGTTTAGAAGTATAATTACCTCAACGGTGCAAGTCTCTACTCCAATAAGACCTTTCCTCGCGATTCAACCTCCAAATGCCTCGAATCTAGCCACAAACAACTCGGTACAATCAACACAAGCTATAGGAATCAATTTCATATGAAAAAGCTAAGTTCTTAAGCAAAAGTCAAAAAGTCAATCCTAGGCCCACGTCTCGTAATCGAACAAAAGTTACAAAATGCGAACACACATACAACCACGAGTCCAACCATACAAGATTTACCAAATTCCGACACCAATAGTCCCTCAAATTCCAAAAATTCCACCTAAAAACATATAAACCAGGTGGGAAAT
Source organism: Nicotiana obtusifolia (assembly GCA_002018475.1). Classification (NCBI taxonomy): domain Eukaryota; kingdom Viridiplantae; phylum Streptophyta; class Magnoliopsida; order Solanales; family Solanaceae; genus Nicotiana; species Nicotiana obtusifolia. The sequence goes on along the minus strand of MCJB01008412.1, from coordinate 145,863 downwards.
TCAATAGGTATTCAATATAATTAGATAAAAATGACCAAAAGTGGCTTACCTCAAGAAATCTCGCGAAACCCCTATCAAAAATCGTCTTAATCCAATCTCCCAAAGTCCAAAAATGAATAAAACCTCGGAACCCTACAATTATATACCCTGCCCAAGCATCTCGCACCAACGAAGCCTGGGTTCGCACCTGCGATCGCGCTTTTGCGGAGAAAATGACGCTTTTGCGAAGCCCACCAAACAGCCGATCTCCCGCACATGCGGTCCCCTCTTCTCACCTGGGGGACCGCATCTACAAACAATCCATCGCTTCTGCGATCCAAGCCACACTGCCAAGCTCCGTTTCTACGATTCCCTTTGCGTAGGAGTGAGTCCCCTTCTACGCACCTTTCTCCACACCTGCGCTTCCAAGCAGCCTTCTACCTTTTTCGTAGCTGTGTACTCCTAATCGCTTTTGCGGCACCGCAGGTGCGATGACACCACACCTGAAGCACTTCAGCATAACACTTAAGCCAAATTCGATCTGTTAACCATTCGAATCCACTTGAGGTCCCCAGGACATCAACCAAACATACCAAAAAATCCTAAAACACGGTACGAACTTAGTCGAGTCCTCAAATCACATCAAACAATATCAAAAACACGAATCGCACCCAAATTCAAGCCTAATGAAAATTAATGAATTCCAACTTCTACAATCAATGCTGAAACCTATCAAATCAACTCAGATTGACCTAAAATTTGGCACAAAGTCATAAATAAAACAATGAACCTATTCCAACTTCCGGAACCAAAATTCAAGCCCGGTACATACAAAGTCAACTCTCGGTCAAACTTCTCAACTCTCCAAACTCTTATTTTTCCAACTTTCACCAACTCAAGCCAAAATCATCTACGGACCTCCAAATCAGTATCCGGACACACTCTTAAGTCCAAAATCACCATATAGAGCTATCGAAACCATCAAAACTCCATTCCGGAACCATTTACCCATAAGTCAACATCCGATAAACTCTTTCAACTTAGGCTTCCAACCTTAGGACTAAGTGTCCCAACTCATTCCGAAACAACCCCAGAACCGAACCAACTACCTCGACAAGTCACTTAATAGCAATTAAGCACAGAATAAGCAATAAATGGAGGAACGGGGCTATAACACTCAAAACGATCAGTCGGGTCGTTACAGTTATCCCTAATGCAATACAGTAGAAATAAGAGTGAAAAGGTGACTCCCTGAGGCCCTTAGCCTAATCCTCATCAACTGCCTCAAAGGTGTGCAAGTACTCATCATCATTGGAGGTAACGAGTTCACGTCCTCATCCGGTGGCAGTTTTCCTCCCTCTGCCAAGCACAACCATTGCTGAATGACAGAGAGGGGGTGGTCCTGCTGTAGTTCCGCCAAGTCAGTCTGCCCCCGAGCAGCGCAAAGGCGCATCTCTGCAAATAGTAGTTGTAGTGTCTCCTTAACACAAAACAACCTCTGATTCGCAGGAATAGTAGCAGGGGGTCTATTACAGCTGTGACATCAAAAGCCCTAACAGGATGCGGCACGGGGATCGTCCTATCATAATGAAACTCCTTTTCCACGCGGTGCATCCGTAGCAGCCGAGTGATCATACTCGGGTAATATAGGCGGCGGGCCCTAAATGGGCGCACTCGAGCCATGTGCTCCAGCGTAATCTTGCCAAGATCGAAGTTTATCCAGGTCAAGAAGGCATAAATCAGACACACCTTTACCCGTGAGACATCAGTGTCGCTCTGGGTGGGCATAATCTTGGTATTAATCAGCCATAGAAGAACCCTCGCGAGAAACTAAAATTGCTCTTCTATATGTCTTTGTGGTATTCATTAGCATCCCGCGTCCACGAGGCAAGAGAATCAGCTCCACATAGCTGGAGCCTAATATCACGAAAGTTCGGCCGACGCAGCAACCTCTAGAACAGCTTATAATAGTGCTCTGTGAACTACATAATTTGATTAATCACCTTCGAGGAAAAGGGGATCATCTTGCCTCTCACCTGCACCTCATACACAGCATCCAAACTGGCCTCAGGCTGCCAGTTGGCATAAAACTTCTTTACCAAGTTCATGTTCACCGCATCACCAGGATGGAACAAACTTTCAAAACTAGGAATCAGATGTTGTTGTATATCCCAAAGTACTTCCAGGCTAGCTTCTCATCATCGATGCCAAGTTCAGGGTCCGGACTCATGGCAAGAACAAAGGTCCTGTACCAATTTCTAGCATGAGCTTGCACAGCTCGAATGCCATAATTATAGCCCGGGACCACATCCACATCTGGATTAATATGCTCTAATTCCTCCTCCACTAGGGTGGGGGTGGTTCTCGCCTACCCCTTCTCCGACCACTAGAGGCATCCTCGGAGGAACCTGTATTGGCACGTTTGTTGAGACGGCGAGACATCGTACCTTCCCATTGACATTTGTCACATGCAGCTACATACACCCGTGTGTCTTTGTATAAAGTAAGCCAACAGAAACTAGCTTCCATGACCTTTACTGCAGCACAATTTCCACCATAGTGTCCTTCAACTGCTCCATCATGGCAATGAGACAGAATGCTTGCAATTTCTCCTTCATGTACACACACCATCAGCACACAATTTAAACAAGAATGGATCATTCCAAAAATAAATTTTTACCTCACCTTGAAGCTTTCTTCTTTAATTACGAGAGAGGTCACGCAGCAACCATCCACTAGCCAAAAAGTTGGCTACATCAGCATACCAAGGCAGTTTTTTGGAGACTGCAGCAATGGAGAAAATCTGCTCGTCAGGGAACTCTTCCCTTATTTCCACTATCTCAACCGGAGGTCTTTCAAGTCGAGATAGATGATCTGCAAGCTGATTTTCAGTGCCCTTCCTATCCTTGATCTCTAAATGGAATTCTTGGAGCAATAATACTCGTCGCATTAGACGCGGCTTGGACTCCTTCTTACTCGGCAAATATTTCAAAGCTGAGTGATCAGTGTGCACAATCACCTTACTCCCCACAAGGTATGATCTAAACTTGTCAAAATCAAAGACCATAGCAAAGAACTCTTCTCAGTAGTGGCATAGTTAACTTGAGCATTATTCAAAGTCATACATGCATAATAAATGGGTCTAAACCTCTTATCTTTTCTTTGCCCCAGAACTGCCCCTACAGCTACATCACTCGCATCACACATTATTTCAAATGGCTGGCTCCAATCAGGTGTCACCAAAATAGGAGAACTCACAAGTTTTTTTCCTTTATCAATTTGAATGCTCTTAAGCACTCCACAGTGAAAACAAACTTGACATCCTTCACTAGCAATGCAATCAACGGCTTGGTAATGCTGGAAAAGTTTTTAATGAACCTTCTATAGAACCTAGCATGTCAGAAGAAACTCCTTATGCTCTTCATAAAAGTCGGTGGAGGAAGCCTAGCAATCACATCAACCGTTGCTCTGTCAACTTCAATGGCATGTGCAGTTACTTTGTGAACCAGAACAATTCCCTTTTTCATCATGAAGTGGCACTTCTCCCAATTAAGGACCAGGTTAGTGGCTTTGCAACTAAAGCACAATCTCCAAATTGTTCAGACAGTCATCAAAATCATCACCAAACAGAGTGAAATCATTCATGAATATCTCTAGACACTTCCCATTTAGATCGAGAATATAGACATCATGTACCTCTGAAAAGTGGTCGATGTATTACACAATCCAAATGTCATTCTCCTGTAAGCAAAAATACCTGATGAGCAAGTGAATGTAGTCTTCTCAACATCTTCTGGGGCAATGGGTATCTAATTGTAGCCTAAGTACCCATCCAAGAAATAGTAACATCCATGTCCGGCCACTTTCTCAAGCATCTTATCAAAGAAGGGAAGTGGGAAGCGGTCTTTCCTTGTTGCATCATTCAGCCTTCTATAATCAATGCACATTCTCCACCTAGTGACTATTCTTGTTAAGATCAATTCATTGTCTTCATTCTTCACCATTGTCATGCCCCCTTCTTAGGTACAACTTGCACTGGACTAATCCAATGGCTATCAGAGATGGGGAAAATCACTCCTGCATCTAGCAATTTGATGATATCTTTGTGCACTACCTCCTCCAGATTTTTATTCAGCTTGCGCTAGCACTACACCACCGGCTTGCTATTTTCTTCCAGCAAAATTTTATGCATGCAAATAGATGGACTGATTCCTTAAATATCAGTTCAATGGCCGTCTTGTACTTTCTCAGCAACTCCACCAGCTGTTGTTCCTATGCACATGTCAAGTAAGCAAAAATAATCACAGGAAAAGTGTTAGTTTCAAGACAAACATATTTCAAATCATATATATGAGATGGCGGGCCTTTTTAAGCAAAAGGTGAACCACTATCAGTTATAATCTTCTTGACATATCAACGCCTGAACCTGCCTTTCTTTCTTTGCCAGGAGGGGTGGCCCAATCACTAATAGATCTCTCAACGGAAGCATCATTCTGTCTTGAGGTACTAATATACCTGCTAAAAAAAACAATCAATTTTCAACCCCTCTCACAGTCATCAAACCTGCAACACCAAATTCTTCTCCGCCCTCTGCTCGGCAACGCAATTCCCATGTTCATAGCCAGTTAGAGAAAAAAAAATCCACCCCCGTCTTTCTCTTAAAACTCACCTCAGTCTCGTAAATGTCCTTCCCAAATCCTAACATAAGGTGTATGATCCGCCAAATCCATCAATGGGTGGATTCCCGAGAACCTGTGGTAGCTCCTCCTGCACCGCATTCGACATAATTTGGACGACCTCTAAAAAGGGTTCTACGGCCTGTAGAAGTCCATTAAACATGATGGTTTGGTTCATTCTTTGACTGCTCTGCTCCCCCCAAACAAAAAGAGAGACTTTTTTTTAGATATATGTAGTTGCTTGGATGTTGACCAAGGAAAAACATGGGAATAATTGGACGTAACATTAAATTCCCAAAGAAAGCAGACACACATTCGCACTCATTTTAAAAAAAAACATTGTAAGGGGAAATCATCTAACAAAAATATTCGTATATTCTCGCTCATCCACGGGTTTTTTGGTTGGGGCAGAGTTTCAGCCTACCTTCCACCGAATATAAAAAACTGTAGAGCTGCCTAACCTGCTGACATCCCAACGAAGAGAGTCATTATTTGTGTTACATCTTCGAATTCGAGAGAGGGCTTTCCTCTTATCTCTTAAATTATAGGCATTTAAGCGATTGAGAGAAAGTAATAAAACTATTGCACACGCCCCCCATTCGCCCTTTATTAATATAATAGAAGGTAAGATCTTTGTTTGGTTTTATTTGTTATATTTGCATGTATAGTATGGTAAAACCATAAGTGTAAAATGTTTATCACTTAATGCTATGCTAATAGAATAATTAAAAAGACTTATTTCCTAAATGACTACTTTAACTTTGACCAAAAAAACTGAAATACAAATGAAATCCACAATGCCATCATTGTATAGTAGCAGTAGTCTCTATGTGGATCTCTTCTCGACCGGTCGGGACGAATCGGGGCACCACTTGGGATGGGAATGGCTCAGGCCACTTGCATCATTTGATGAAAGCCACTCCAGTCGCCTCTGATGGTTGGTTTGTCAACCACGCTTTCTCTCCCTCCAAACAATGCTCTGAACACGAAAGGCAACGGTTGGGTCTGATTATAGGTACCATCCATTCTTAACCTTGCCAAAACCTTCATCCATCGTGGAATCCCTAAAGTAGATTATTTCGATCAGCAAGGAGTAGGGAGGAATTTCAATGCCACACTATGCTTAGAGGCCTCCTTTTTTAGTTTCTCCTCATTAACCACTTGATCCTCTTAAGAGTTTCAACCTCTTTTTGTATTTCAGGATCATCATCCTCCATTGTACTAGACTGAGTAATACACCTCTCTAGAGTATTCCTCACAAGCTTGTCAAACTTATACTTTTCAGCCAACTCCCCAACAACATCAAGCTTGAAACAAGAGTATGCAGATGCCTCATTTCTAGGGCAATTCATCATTCTCTTCATCTGGAATATCACTTTCTTGTCACCCACTCTGAGCATAAGTTGTCCCTCATAGATGTCAAGAATAGCTTCACCTGTACATAGAAAAGGCCTCCCTAGAATTAGAGGCACCTCCTTGTTCACCTCCATGTCCACCACAATAAAGTCCACTGGGGACACAAACTTGTCCACCCATACTAGAATATCCTCGATAATTCCTACAGGCAGGATGGTCGTTTGGTCAGCCAGTTGTAGGCACACCGGTATGGATTTGATCCCCCAAGCTCACCTTCAAGTTTCCTGAACACAGACAAAGGCATTGGTTTATAGAAGCTCCAAAATCACAAAGAGCCTTGTCGAATTTCTCATTCCCCAACGAGCATGGTATGGTGAAGCTTCCTGGGTCTCCACACTTTTGAGGAATTTTATTTTGCAATATAGCACTGCACTGGGCATTCAGCTTGACCATTGTTGTCTCCTCTAATTTCCTCTTGCTGGACAAAATTTCCTTTAAGAACTTGGCATAAGCAGGCATCTGAGTAAGCACCTCTGTGAAATGAATGTTCATATAAAGTTTCTTGAGCATCTCCAAGAACCACCCAAAGCACTTGTCTAATTTTTCCTGCTTCATCTTTTGAGGAAATGGCAGAGCTGGAATGTGTCTACTTTCTTCAATCTCCTTTTGTACCCCACTACTCTGGCCTTTCTGTTCTTCACTCTTTTGATCTTCCAGTGTCTCAGTCTTCTTGTTTACCGCCTCTAGTCTAGCTTTCACCACTGGGTCAGCTTATGTTTTGCCACTTCTCAGAGATACAACTTTGATTGTTTCCATTGGGTTCTTTTCATTGTCAGATGATAGAGTCCCAGGAGCCCTCTTGGACAACAAATTTGCAATTTTTCCCATTTTTCTTTCTAAATTCCACATGGTCGTGCCCTACTCTCGGATGATTGTGCCCTGAGTCTCAAATTTTTCATTTGATTTGTTGATGAACGCCTTCATGACGTCTTTCATATTGAACTGATTTGACTGTTGTGGCTAGTATTGCTGGTACTACTGCCTCGGCTGATTCTAAAAACCTAGTGGTCCTTGACCCTTGGGTCTAAGATTATTTTGCTGCCATGAGTTCAAACTCCCACTAGGTGAACTCCAAGAAAAACCTGGATGTCTTTGTCCCATAGCATTGTAGTTGTTCCCACCTTGGTAGTTTCCTCTATTATAGTTCCCCACAACATTAACTTCCTCTAATAAAGCTTAACACTCATGTGTAGGGTGTCCAATTCCACAAAAGTCATATGCTGCTTGCGGCTCACTCTGTACCTTGGCTAAGGTCAACTTTCTTATTTCTTTGTCCATGGTGTCTAGCTGGGCTTGCACTGATGTGTTATAGTCCACCTGGTGAACCCCAACAGATTTTCTTCTGCCATTACCCTCTATAGGCCACTGGTTAGCATCCTCATGAAATTCATCAAGGATTGAGACAACCTCCTCTGCAGTTTTTATCATTAATGGACCTCCACATGCAGTACTCAGAGTTCGTCGTGAGGAAGATGTCAGTCCATCCCAAAATTCCTGGAGTTTCATCCACAATTCAATTTCGTTATGCTGACATTTTCTCACTATCTCCTTGAATCTTTCCCAAGCTTCGAAAACCGTTTCATTATCCTTCTGGCAGAAGTTGTGAATTTCCCTTCTAAATTTCCCTGTTTTTGCAGTTGAGAAGTACTTGTCAAGAAACTTATTAGTCATATCTTCCCATGTCCTGATCGACCCTGTAGGTAAGCTACGAAGCCAGTGCTTCGCGTTATCCTTCAGTGAAAAGGGAAATGCCCTTAAGTAGACCGCATCTTTTGATACTCCATTGTCTGGAAGGTGTTCATGATTTCCTCAAAACCCATCAAGTGAGTGTTAGGATCTGCTATAGGTGCAGGTCTGATACTTGATAGTCCCTAATTGTAGACAGGTCTGGCATAGTCACCTAATGATCTCCCAAGCCTAGTGCCACATTTTCAAAATGGTCGTCAACCAATGGTCGATTTAGATTGAATCTTCTACCCCCATCATCTTCGATAGTCTCCTCAGCAGCTCTAAGGGCTGCTTCAGCTGTTATCCGTGAAGTCTCTATTGTGCTACCTCTTTTGCAGCTAAGTCATCTCCACATTCTCGTTGTTTGCCATTTTATCTTTGAGTCGAAGTCTGACCCAAGAATTTTCCAGTGAGTTATCTCTTTTCTCAATTGTCGTAGGTGTTTCTCCAACTCAGACTCGTTTGGTATCACTTCCCTTAAAGAGGATCGCATTATACACCAGAGAAGTTAACTTGTATCTTGCACACAAGTGAGAAAACGTGAATACAATAAGCTAAAATTGGTTCCTGAATTAGTACTAAAAACTATTTTAAACACTATTGATTGCCAATCCCCGACAACGGCGCCAAAATCTAACGAGCGTAAAACACAACATAAAATTATTGCTCGCTAGTCAAAGATAGTATAGTTAAATTATCGTCTCCACAGGGATTGGATTTAAACAGTGTTTGAATAATCTTTAGTTAATTACTATCCAGAAAAATTAACACTTGATTGAATGATTACAATTTATGATTAACTACTAAAATTAAGCAATTAACAATTGATTACGAAAGACAACAATCGAGCAACAAAGAAATATCAATGAGAGAAATAAGGGCAATTGACTAGACACGTGCAATATAATTGAATCGGGATCTAATTCTTGAATCAGTTCACTCTATAATACTATTGATTCTCACAAATTCAACAGATAATCAGATTATACTTGAAGTTAACATTCCTCTTCCGATTAAACGTTAATTTCAGTAATTAATCCAATTGAAGCACAATGAACAATTGCAACGAATAAAATGATGGTTATAGTCTAAGGGGTAACTTCTCGTGAATATTTTCCTATTTTCTAGTTCGATTAATAATTCAAGAGGCTCTTTTGATTATCTAGTTGAATCATGAAATTAGACTAGAGCATAAGATATAAATAAATTCAATATCAAGCTCCTCTTTCGATTAAGCAAAATAATAAATAATTTCACAAAACGAATTAAAAATCCATCAATTAATTGAAACAATTGTCAAGAATCGAACCTCTAATCAAGTTATCAATACACCATATATGTCAACACCGTAAGGAAAATTACTCCATAGCAATGGAAAAAGTCATCTCAAAAAGGTTTAAAAACGTAGAATACATCAATGCTAATGATTCGACACAAATTCTCGTATTGCACCGATTGTTGGTTGAAATTTGATGAATTCTTGTGTCTTCTTGCCTTAGTTGCTTCTCAAATCTTTTGTAGATCAAAAGTCCCTTCAAAAACGTGTTTCTATTGTATTTTTACCATGTAGGAGCGCTCCCGGACGAAACTACCCTTTCCAAACCGAATACTCCGGGAATTTTGTATAGGCGCGTCGTGCCTTGCGTCACACCACAGCGGCGCGTGTGTGGGATTTATCAGAGGCTTGCCAAATTGTTTGTCAGGCAGATTTGCACTGTCGTGCCACACCATGCGGCACGGTAGTGACATCTAGACTCGGTCCTCGACCCTCGAATGCGATCTCGGCGTAATTTATTGGGCTTTTACTCAAACTTCAAAGCTACATTTTGCTCGACTCAGCTCCAAATTAACTTTTTAACTCGGAATCACTTCCTGCAAGGCATAGAACATGTAATAAGTATAATTCACTATCATTTAAGCTCAAACACACATAAAATGTAGTTTAGAGTGCAAACTAAGGCTAAAACATGAGGTTATAGCCTACCATCAGACTACTGGGACTCCCTTCTGACATTTAATGGGGTAGCCTCCCAATTCTTGAGCTCAAAGTTGGGGCCCATATGTTTCACTTCAGTGCGGGTTGTACCTTCCCCAGGCTGGACCATGTTGAATTCTCGCAGCAACTCTTTCAAACCTTCACATATCTCATCTATTTCTTCAGATGTGAAGATTTCTTCCTCTTCGTCATATTTTGGCCTGACGAAAGATTCTGAAAGGTGTAAGATGGGCTTTGAGAGGACCCACCCATTTTTCTTGTGATTCTTAGCCCATTTCTTATCAGCTGGAGTGGGCAGGAAGTCTAGTCCAGGGTTCATCATTCTCAACTGCCATGATGGGCTTAGTGATACCCTATGGTGATGTTCCCAATCCTTTTCCATGCTTGTACCCGTTCTTGATCACTTGTGTTGCTACCATGACAGATGCGTCATATAAATAAGGCTAAGGCAGCAGGGTCCCCCTTCAAACCTGTCGGCGACCACTATCTCAAAAGATTGGTAGACGATCTACTTTCCCCTACCTCAAGACACGAAATTGATGGGTCCCAGTAAATTGACTATTCATCTTCCCCGTGGACGACAATTTCTTGGTTGTCATGTTCAAATTTAACCATTTGATAAAGCGTGGAATGGATAGCCCCAGCAGCATGAATCCAGGGTCTTTCTAGGAGAAAGTTTTATGATGTTTCCAAATCCAGCACTTGAAAATCCACGGAACCAATAGTACACCAAATCAATCTCTCTAACGGTGTCTCTCTTGATTCTATCGAAGGCACGAACATATACATTGTTGGCACGGATCTGAGCTGTGTTAATCTTCATTCTTTGGAGAGTGTAGAGAGGAAAGACGTCGACGCCGGAACCACCATCGAGCATGACCATTTTGCATAGTGCCCCTCAAATTTAACAGATAAATAAAGGGCTTTGTTGTGTCCTGCTCCCTCAACCGGCAACTCACTATTAATGAAGGATATTTTGTTTACCTTGAATAATCTCTCGGCTATTCTTTCTAATTGCCCACCATTGTTGTATCGGCAATGTAGGCCTCATTCAAGGTTTTGATTAACAACTTTTGGTGCTCATCTAAACTCAATAGCAGTGATAATAGGGAGATCTGTTTAGGAGTCTTCTGGAGTTGGTCCACGATGGAGTACCCAGGAGCTTTCATCATTTTGAAAAAGTCCTCAGCTTCCTCATCTATAACCAGTTTCTTTAAAGGCATTTGACTATCCCAACTTTGCTTAGTTTTCCTCAACTATTTCGGGGTATAATACCTCCTAGATCTGGTTATCTCATTGACGTCCCTCGTGACTTCTTTTCCCTTGTAAGTGACAACAATTTTGTTGTAGTTCCAAAGGACTATTTTGGTATCTTTCACTCGAATTTGAGGCGCGAGGCTGATTATTGTTAGGTTTTGAATTTTAATAATGACTAAAAACAAAAGTTAAACACTCTCTACTAATGTATCTACCACGTGTGCAGGTCAACTATCCAAAGCACAAGAAGGAAAGTGCACCGGAGTAGGGAAGAAACAAGGGAAGGTCCAATGACAATTATCACATTCAATTACTTCTATCAAGTGCGTACATCAAGAAAACAAGGAAGAAAAGGGAATCAATCAACTATGGAAAATAGACGGAAAGGAAGGAAAGGGAATCAATCTATTGTGCAAAATTGACGGAAGACTCAAATTTAGTGATTGGAAAGAAGATTACAAGAATGGAAAGCTTTTAAGTTCAAGGCAAATCCAGCATATTAACTAAGGATGAATATGTCCCTACTTCGCATATTGGATTCAATAGGAAACCCTTGGGTCCTACTCTATAATACATTGCCTCAAAAGGAAAATCACATAATCAACGATTTTCCAAAATCTCAAAGAAAGGAACCAACAGCCTCATCAATCTCTATATAAGAAGAGAAGGAAGGACGTGGGAACTTACGCAACTTTCATACAAGTTTTCAATCTTTCTACTTCTTAAAAAACATTGTATTCATAAGCTTACTAGTGTCTCAAAAGATAGAGAGGAAAAGAAAGCAATTGAAAGATTGTGTCTAGAATTCATTTGTAACTCGTTTGTGGTAAATATGAGGAAAACCACACTCTCATTTGTAACTGTTCGATTGAATATCTAAGAGAACCCTTGTGACCCAAGGGAACTAGATGTAGGTGCCACATCGATATACGAATCAGTATAAAAATCTTTGTCTCTCCTGTTTATTTTTATAACTCTCCTTTACTTTCATTTGTTGTACTAACTATTGTCTGCAGAACCTCGATAGTCAACTAAGAAGAAAGTTAGGCAACTAAAGAATTTTTATAATTCACCCCCTTCTTGTACTTTCAATTATTAGAGGCTCCACCAGCCTTTCCAGCATTCTTGTGCCTCGTGCGATCCTTAGTGGCCCTCCGGGTACATATAACTTTGGCACACTGAGTGTGAGCTTCTTTTCATCAATTTACTTGGGGACATTCAGAACGAGCTGCTCTTTTTCCGACACTTTCCAAACATACAACACTAACTTTTTCTCTAGCTCTGACTCAACCTTTGTTTCAGAGACTTGAGGGGTTGGGGTTGCCTTTTTCTCGGACTTAGCGACCATTTTGGGTTTATCCGCGATCATAGCAATGGCTATGATGATTTTACATGCCAGATCAAATGTTCGATTGTTGTAGATTATACCAATTACTGGCCCATTATTGTGGGCAGGCAAAAGGTTATTTGTCACATTCGGGGCTTCCTCTTATGGTCTTGACCTCGATCAGGTCTTCCACAACTGTTTTAAGGGTCCAATAGTCCTCCGTGTCATGTCCCACTGCTCCTGAGTGGTATTCCACCTTTCCTAGGCTCTATATGAGGGGGACTCGGGGTTTGGCCGGTTTGGCGCCACTGTTTGCAGTAAACCGAACCTGGTTAACTTCTGGAAAAGACTCGAATACGATTCTCCAATGGAGGTAAAATTATTTCTTCTGGGAGATTCCCTTTGATGAGGGTTGTACTGGGGAGTATTCTGTTAAGAGCGAGGGTTTTATGGTGCTTGGTAATGGGTGTTTTATGGAAAGGAGTTTCTGGGAGGTGATGCTCTTATTTGTTGGTTTTGAGGTCGGGCGTAGGTTTGTGCATTCATTACCACATATTGGGGTGGTTCCATGGCATAAGCAATTTCCTGATGAGGGTAGTAATAATGTGGGGTTCTAGGCTGCATGTATGATTGGTTAAAATCCCTCCGAGTCCTCCTCAAACTTGAAGTTATCATGGCCCTGTCCTCCTTTTCTTTCGATTTTCCAACCCTCCCGAACCGTTTTGGATAGCTTGACATATAGCCTTGAGGACGGCTTAACTCATGATCCTTCCCATCTTAGAACCGTCTTCAACCATTTCTCTAATCTTTATGGCTTCGACAAAAGGTCTACCCATGGCCGACATCATATTTTGAAAATAATCAGGCTCTTGAGCTTGAAGGAACACATTTATCATTTCTGCCTCATCCATTAGCAGTTTGACTCTTGTTGCTTGCTCTCTCCACTTTATAACATATTCATGGAAGCTTTCCATGGACTTCTTCTTCAAATTCGACAGAGAATTTCTATTGGGTGCAATGGTCATATTGTACTAAAACTGCCAGACAAAGTCTCGGACCAAATCACCCACATGTGCCAGTGCGAGTTTTCCTGATCCATAGACCATTCTGAAGCACTCCCAGTCAAACTCTCGCTGAAGTACGCCATCAACAACTCTTCTTTACCGTCGGCACCCTCAACTGATTACAATATCTTTTCAAATGAGCTATAGGGTCACCATGCCCATTGTACTTCTCAAATTTAGGAGTCTTAAACCCGACAGGTAAGTGCACATGCAGGAACATGCACAAATCAGAGTAAGAGACGCTTTTCTAGCCGCTCGGGCCTTACATGTTCTTTCACAATTTGTTCCAAATTTTTTATTTTTTTAGCCATTTCCTCCTGCTTAACATTTTTAGCAGGTTTCTCCACTTCGGTCAGTAATTCATATTGAGGGGCTTGGTTGAAGAATCAAGTGTAGCATAAGTGATTTGGGGCGGAAAATGAGGACCATGTGGGGTGAAAGTTGGTGGTTCAGTGTATGATCTTGGTATGTTTGGTTGTGGGGTGTGAAGGTGGGAGCATAAATGACCACTGGTGCAACTCTCGATATCGGTGCCTAGGGACGAGCAACAGAAGACATACCGATGGTTCTGTTGGGTGCGAGGCCATACCCGTGAGGGAAGAGCATTTGGTGTGGGGACACTGGTAATCATTGCCGTCCTAGGAACCATCTCTAGGAAAATGGGAATAACACTTGGGGGTCTTTTCCATTCACCCACGCATCCTGCATTTCCGTCATGCGGATTCGGAGCAGTCTGTTTTCTTCAACTATGGCTGACTCTAGCGGAATTGCCAGTGCCAAACTATCCTCTGGGTTGGCAATAGGCAGGTTACTTTCAGATGTCATCGGTACACATCCCTTTGAGCGTATGAAATACGGATGAGAGGCCAGATTACCAGAAACCAACCACTGAAAAGATAACCTTTGTTTGGCACACACAACAAACTCGTTATTTCAAAGCATTTAATAGATAGGAAATCACACGTAAAGATGCCATTCACCAAGCAGTTAAAATGCGTCTATCATGTGTTTGAATGCTCGCATGCCTCATCCTAGCTTCATTTTTCTTTTCTTTTCTCACAACCTTTCTTTCAGTCTTATTGCACTTTGTTTTTCTTTATTTTGCTTTTCTTGTTCGGATTTTGATGGTTCAGATCGCATCCTTTGGAGATTGCTTACGTATCATGATGCAGCATGAATTAGACCATTACGTAGTTAAGGAAAATGAAATGCAAATTAAAAAGAAGAATATTTTCGGGTTTTCTATATATTTCATTAAACAAAAATCATTTTGGGTTTTCATTACAGGATTCGAAAACAACATCAAAACTGACTCTAAGCTGAAAATACAATAAAAGGAACATAACAGACTCAAAGTGGAAAATAAAAGACAGAATCGATAATCATAAAGCTGATACAAGGAAAACCACTCTAGACACAAATAAAACTAGAACTTCAGCAAACAACTCTATGTCATCCATTAGCCACTGTTCTAGCATGTTCCCCATCTCATCATAAAGGACCTCCAAATCAGTCATAACCTAACGGGCAAAGTTCATCACCTTGGCGAAAGACACAGACTTGGTCATCTTCTCATAATCATTGCACTTCTTGGCGGTGTAATTCGCTATCTCCCAAATCTAGTCTTTGTGTCCCGTTGGTCTTGGAACAACCTTCTGATCTGCTGCTCTTGGACATGCACCAACTATTGGGCTTCATCTCTCTAATTCTGCAAGTTTATCACATTTCCCTCTAGCCGGTTTAGCAAGTTGTAACAAGGCTCCCTTTTTGTCTTAAAACCTTCATATTGTCGACCTTCATTTTCAAGAAAACTTAGATCCCTCCTTAAACAAAAAACCTCTTCCTCATGGTTCTATTTTTCTTTGTGGGCTAATCTCATATGATTTTCTATGTCTTCGCCCAATTGGATTATTCTTTCTTTTGCCATTCCCAATTCTTTCTCAATTTTTGTCAAGTCAAATGCATAATCAAACACCTTCTACGTCAAGTTGGAGATAATCTTTTGATCCCTTTCACTTCTAACTGGTACCTCTGATGCTCTCTTGGCTTCTCGAGCTGGGCTCGGTGGGCTTCATTCTTACGGGCTAAATCTCTTTTTTTCTTCCTCGTCTGCATGAGCCTATAACTCTTTCTCAAAAATAAGGACCCTCAACTTTTCTTGCAGAACACTGATAGTGACCCAGTATTTTCTTCTATTGCAATCCAAGCCCACTATTCTTTTGCTCCGTCAATAAATTCCTGGACGTGGGGCCTTTTAGCGGTTCTCTCGGGCTCATCATTCAGCATCGCTCTCTTCCCGTACCAAGCAGTGTATCGAGGTACAACCTTAGCTTTTGACAAGTCATGCACTTGATTGCCTAGTCCCAACTGACACTCGTTCCAAATCGATCAGCATATATTCTCCAAAAATAGAGCTTCAGGGTACAACTCAATCACATGAACACTAAGATCCTCAACCCGAGGAACTAGCTGGTACATTCCCAACTGTTGCCACACTTTATGCGAGACATATGGCTGAATGCTACGAAGGCCCACTAGAAGAAAGTAGCAATCGGTGGCAGGCATATTAATAATTTTGTCAACAGGAAGCCAACCAAAAGTCCACTCAACCTGGCTCGAAGTCAATGATCGAAGGCGGGTAATCCATGCCTCAACCCCCGCTGAAATCTCATAACCACTCACCCTTGTTTCAAATTCTTCATTTTTCTGATTTCCCAGCAAGAGTAAAAAGCTCCAAAGACTTCTCTCAAGCCCTAGCATCAAAGCCACCAAATTCCCCTCTTCCAAACCCTAGGTTGAAGGTTAACGGAAGTAAACAAAGGAATTGAAGAACCTAGAGGGTCAATAGCTAAATCCCTGCTCCTTCAACAAACCCCATTTGTGGACAAAGACCTAGAAATTGAAGGAATCAAGGAAGGAGGCTGAATAATTCGCATGCAAGGTAAGTTGCTACTCCCTTTCATGTGGTTTTCCCCCAAACATTCATGGTAGGTGGGTTATGTGCGTATGGGAACTTAAAATAGAAATAGGAGCTGCAGAGTCAAATAAACTAAGTTAAACAACAATGAATCATGAACATTGTGGGTTGTAAATAGGTTGCATGTGCTGTACATACCCTCAATAAAGTTTAGAGGAAGAAGGAGTGTAGAGAATCACTACACGAAATTTGGGAATTTTGGTTAAATATAGCTATCAAGCGTAGTAAGTAACCATTAAGCTATTCTTTAATTGTAGATTAAAGAATTATGACGAATTGCGTAGCCAAGAGCCGACGCAATAAGCACCAG
Source organism: Nicotiana obtusifolia (assembly GCA_002018475.1). Taxonomy (NCBI): domain Eukaryota; kingdom Viridiplantae; phylum Streptophyta; class Magnoliopsida; order Solanales; family Solanaceae; genus Nicotiana; species Nicotiana obtusifolia. The sequence goes on along the minus strand of MCJB01008412.1, from coordinate 129,133 downwards.
GTATGTAAGACTACACCGTTCTTTCTTTTGCACGATTCTTATTGAGTACAATGCCACAAATGAGCCCCTAAGATTATTCTACTCTTAGAAGCTAGTATTGTGTATGTTGTTCTCCCCTTCATGAAAAGATATCTTTGCTTTGCAGCAATAATGTTGATAGAAGTCCTTGAGTCCCATAATTATGTGGTTAAAAAGATGTTCTTAATTATATGAGAAGAAGGATAATAAATGTAACAAGTCATGAACACAAGTCCTAAGTAAGCTTGCAATGTATTACGTGTGTTGTGTTGTGTGTATGATTGAATTCTTGTGACCGCGCCTAGTAAAGGCCGGGTATGAGCCCATAGAGGCAGATGATAAGGAGCCCATAGAGGCATATGATAATGAGCCCACAGGGGCGTACGATCATGATGAGCCCATAGAGGCGTATGTGATTGTATGTGATTGTGTGTGATTGTATGTGATTTTACATGGTAAGTTCATGAAATTGGTTACGGTATCACCAAATGAATATGAAAATGGCAAGCCCACAGTGGCGCAGGAAGTGGTCGAAGGTAATGATTATGTAATGCATCCGGTAATGTGAACGTATATGAAACTGGCAAACCTTGTGAGGGCAAAAATATATCTCAATCTCTGTAATGATGGAAATAGGCCCTATAATGACAATGTTATGGTTAGCTGCCCTCAGAGGCAATTTCGTCGCAATGAGCTGTCTGTTCCTATCATAATGCTTATATCACTGCTTTCATGTTGTATTCCTGTTTTACATACTCAGTACATTTTCCGTACTGACGTCCTTTACTTTGTGGACGCTGCATATCGTGCTGCAGGTCCTAATAGGTTGACAGACGGAGCTCCCCTACCACAGTAGGCTACCAGTCCAGCAGACATAGCAAGATTCATCTTCCAGACTTGCTATACTTGGGTATGCATTTTGTATTGGTGTTTTGGGCATGTCGGGGCCCTGTTCCGACGTAGGTTGTACTTTTGTATGTTTCCATAGAGGCTCAATAGACAAATGTTAGTATATGTATAAACAGGTGTTGGGCTATGTGTGGTTGATATGCCATGTCGGTAAACGTATGTACCATGTTGTATGGTTTTGTATTGTAGCCCAGTTGGCCACGTTGTGCATAAATGTATGCTTATGATATAGTATGGTATTACGAAAGGTTACCGTTTTTACGGTCAACATTGTTATGTTATCACTTGCCACCCATGTGAGCATGATACACCTTATAAGTAATAAGGGAAGTCGGGTGAAGGGTTCGCCGGCACTCTGCAAGCAGGGTCCGGTGTCTGGTCGTGGCCCCCTAGGTCGGGTCGTGACAGTGTGAAGTTTTAGACCTGACTTATCTAAGAGGACAATTCGAGTGGGGAGAGCAACGTACCGAGAACCCGAAGGTCATATGACTTTGTAACTGATCCAATCTCCATTTTAAAATTATGGTTGTGACAATTTAACAGAAAATAGCCATGCTTACATGCGCTCCCAGTAGGTATAGAAGACTTAGAAAGAAGAAGGTTGGAGTAATAGTTTATGTATACAATTCACACAATGTCAAAGAGATAAATGAGCGACAATTAGCACATTACGCCAAACATGTAATATGAGATAATGCACAAAAATCCAAGTATAAAAAGCACTCCAAGCTCGAATTTTGAACCTTGAACCAGAGATTTTGGATTCGGTCCCTAGAGGAATCGCCAGGGTTATCACACCTCCTTTTCATGATATTGGGCAAAGGAAGGAGTTTTTCCAATTTAAGTGACATTATTGAAAAGGGATTGAATTTATTTATTTTTAAGGAGTCGCCACTTGAAGTTATTTATTTCTGGTGCTCCACGTCACCAATTCTAAAATCCCAATTTAAGGAAAATTTTGACTTCGAATTATGGTCCGCGAAACACATAAGACTGAGTAAGAAATATTGTTAACCCGAGAGAAGGTGTGAGGCACTCCCAGATTACGTGATTTTAACACGGCCGCTTTCACAAATTACACTTGGCTTAAATATCCAAATTATTACATGTATTAAGGATTCTTGTGCATCTCCACTTTTTACCGCTTTAATTATATATTTTAAGTAGTTATGGAATTTAAGTTGAACAAGTGACGATGTCGGGCACTTGTTATTTTGCACGTGTTACAAATTATACCACGCGGATGTACCCATAATTTGTGACATATTTATCATTATTTGAAGTTGTAGGATCAAGTCACATGAATGTGTAGTTGCATTTGGGATTAGGCGTCACAGTTATGCCTAAGAGCAAGAGCAACTACCATTTTCATGAATTATTTTTCTAAACTAGTTTGAGATTATTGTAAAGACCACAGATTATGAAATAATATCATTTGTGGAAGAAGTGTATATTAGTGGAAGAGGATCTATAAGTTAATTTAACTGAACATTGGATCGATTGAAGTACCGAAATTTTGTCTGAAACCAATCAATGGAGTACATAAGTGTAGGGAAGCAATTTGATAAAGAAATTTTAACTGATTTGTCTAAATAATTGAGTTTGCATTAAGTTACTAGTAGTGTTTTAACGATTTTAATCACATCTTTTCCTTTACTTTGTTTAGCCAAAAGTTATTTAATAACTGGATAATAGTATTACGGGCTGAATTTGGTTGGGTGTTTACATTAAAACCTTCAGCAGGTCAAATATGAATATAATTGGGCTTGAAAATAAAGCCCAAGGTGTCAGGCCCTTCTGGAAGTGGCAGGCCTTCTTCAGCGATGCTGCAGGTCGATATTGGACCAAAGAATGTTGGGCCGAAATAATTGCCGGGTACGGAGACCACTCAACTCCAAACCCATATGCAGGCCTATCTCAAACAATTACCAGGCCCAAAGGTCTTGTGTGAGCAGAGGCACACTAAACTTACAAGCATACAACTCAAAGCCAAACATGATTCTCGCATAGATAACCATGAACGAATATAGCTACAAGGTATTTCCAATTTCAGTACCTATTATTCTCATTCCACAAAGCTAACCTACAACTTAATGACCACGTTTGAACCCTACGCTTTACAATAATACCCGCCTCTGAATTTCCACTATTCATTTTTTCAATCATGTTCAGCCTTTGAATCTCGTCACTGCAAAAGACACATACTGTTAAACATTACAATTGGCAAATTGAACAAACTACTAGTTATAGAGCAAGGAATCAATATACTCATGCTTCATATAGCATTTCAGCACCAATTCATGTCCCTTTAGACTCCTGATGCTTCAAAAATTATGTTGCAAAGAAATTCACTTCAAAATTGAGGTATATATCAAACTTTAGGTGATTCATGAGCAAATGATATGTGGTCGTAGCAGGGATCATCATTGCAGAAAGAACAAACTAGCCTAGATTAGACAGGTTGCACTACTTCGCATGATTTCATCTTTCACTTTTAGCCAATTTTCGAGATATTATATAAAATATATACATATTATTGCACCAGATCAGAAAATCCAAACAAACCAGATAAAAATCACATAGAAATTAATAGATTTGACATAAAATTAAACATAGATACAAAAGGTGTTCGAGTTTACCTAATCAAGTAAGAAAAATAGTAAGAGATAGCCAAATAAAGAAGAAAAAAAAACGAAAGAGGATGGAGCTCAGCAACAGATTTCAGCAAATAACAGCACTTTGAGAATAAATCACTCCTTGCAAACCCCAGAAAAATATAGAGCAAGCAACCAGAAATCGAAACAGCTATAGAAATTCCATTTTGATCCTACTTTTCTTTTTGTTTTGAAGCTTTAGTAGTTTCAGATCTCAGCTAGTATCGGAGGTTGTTTTGTGTGTTTTTTAGGTCTAGGAAGTGATCTTTTATAGGCACACTTCGGGTTTCTTCTATTTGCTTCTCCCTATTCTACTCTCCAATCAAATCTTCGATAAAGGCATCTTATAACCATCTCCCAATCAGCTAGTGAGCAGTTGTAATTTCTTCTTCTGAACTCCCTGAATTTACCTTTCTTATCTTATATGCTCATTTTACCTCCCTCCCATAACCTTTTATCTTTTATTTTCTGTCTTTTACTTCTTCTTTTTTACCTTAGCTCTTTTGGAAGACTACCGAGCTGGGCTTAAACCTAAACTAACAACTTCGGCCCAACTCGATCATCTCAGAGACCCCAACTAAAAGCCCAGATCAATGGCCCCCAATAATCAAACATGTATCAATAAAAATGGGATACTTTTGATCTATTATCAATCGATGAAAATTAATTAGGCAAAACTGATAAATAGCAACCCCTAAATTGAACAATACTAAATGGCAAGAAAAGCATTAACCTAATTCAGTAATCATTACCTAAAATTATTAGCCAACTGATTCTCGATAAAAATAAACATGCAATCAAACTAATAAGAATATCATATTGAAAGCTCCACCCAATTAAACATGCAAAATAGAAAACATGTGATAAAGGAAAAAGAGGGGAGGGAAGTATACCCATTAGCTAAACCTCAATGGTGACAACGGACTCCGGCGATCAAAACGGACTTCGGCAGGCAATCAAGATTGTCACAGCACTGGCCGGAATTCCTACATGCAGGCCAGTGCTACATGTATAAATACTCAGTGTACGCCGAACTAGGAAGAAGCGGAAGTTCAAGGGTGGTTCTAGCTGGTCAACAGATGTTTGACCGACATTCGGCGGCCGTGAAGTGAATCGAGGCCAACGTCAAGCGATAGCTCTCATTAAGAGCAGTCGATTCATATAGTTTTTCAATATCAAATGGGCCGATAATGAGAAGGAATCGGAAAGGGGATGGTTTGGGTTTTCGTAGATTCTTAGATCTAGTAACCGTGGAGTTTGGGAGGTTTTCTGAAGAAATAAAGGGTGGATTAGGAACCTGGAAGGGGTATTTGGTGATAATTTGGGGCTGCTTGGTGGTGGTCCGCCGCCGTGAGGCAATTTCCGGCGGCGGTCAACGGTAGTCAACGGGTGGTTTGAAGGCGGAGGAGAGATAGTGGGCGGCGGAAACGATTTCCAACCGCCCTGGAGCGAAATTAGAAGGGAGAATTAAGCTAGGGGTTCTAAAGATCAGATTTTATGTTTCATTCTTATTAGAAAGGCGACGATGCCAAAACTATACCGTTTTGGTCAAGTATTGTATCGTTTGCTAGGTCCCTGGGACCAACTGGGATGGACCGGGTTAAAGAGTGGGTTGGGCAGATCAAAGGCAACTGCGCCACCAAAATTTTTGGCCAGTTCAATTATAAGATAGACAACCCTCTTTTCTTTTCTTTCATTTTTTTTTTTTTAATAAACTACGAAGCTTTTATTGATGTCAGTTAGATAAAGTTTACAGAATGGGAGGGGGACATGAACCTTACCTCCCCAAAAAAACAAATGTACCTAATCTCATAGATACAAAAATACAAAAGGTGTTCGTTAGGTACAAAGTGTATTCGACCTAGGTTAAAATAGTGTATATCTATCTTATATAGATGATAGATAAACATCTGTACAAAATCAAAGTGAAATACATCTAGGTCTCCCATTCTATTCTTGTGCATTTCTACTTCTAGTTGTTTGAAGTTTGCTTCTTTGAGTGATCTGCTGGTCATGCAACTGCTGGAATTCTGCTTTGACTGGATTATGTTGCTGTCTCTTCTGTCTAAAGTTGTATGAGGAAATTGTCCTGTTTTGGCCATTTGAGAGTTACTTTGCTGATTGTAGTTTATGTCCCTGACAGTACTGTGAAGGTTGCTGTTTTTATAGGTAGGAGGTAATTGATGCAATTGCATTAGGACACAATGCAATTGCATGAATGGCCTACTCCTATGTGAAAGGTTTTCTGCTCTGCTGCTTGTGTTGTTCTCTGTCTTGCCTGTGCCTTGATTGGGGTTGTTGCGTTTCATTTTGGTATTGATGCTGAGGATGATGCTGAAGAATAACGATTGGTGCTTTGTTGTTTTGCTTTGGTGTTGCTGCCTCTGCTGATTGATGTTGCTGGATGTGTGGGAAGGAGGTTCTGCCATGTCTGTGAAGGATTTAGTGTTGTTGTGTCTGCTGCCTGTCATTTGCTTATAAGTGTTTCTGCTGCTGTTGATTGTGTTGATGCTGCTGATGAGTTTTCCTGTGAGTTGTCCTTGCTTCCTTTGTGATGATTCTGGTGAGTTTCCCCTGTTTCCATTGTGTGCTGTTGTCTGAAGAGGTAGCCTATATAAGTCTATCACACCTCCAGGCTGAGCATGGTAACATGCTAATACCACTGGATAGTGCTCTAGAATCATATAGGTATTATCATTCTCAACACTATGTGTATGTGTGGAAAGAGTTGGGCTTGTGTGTGGCTGGAATCTTACTGTGGCATCAATCATCCAATTGGAGTCATTCTTATTTCTTGATTTTGTTTTTGTTCCTATCTTCTCCTCACTTCCAGTGGAATGAATACATTGTACTAATACCACCAACTGGAAGTTCGTCGAAAGATAGGTCATTGATACATTTCCATTACCATTGATGGCATCTGTTGATCTGAGCAAATAGTAGGAGTTATTATGTTCCAGTTCCTTTGTATTATTGTGGCCTGATGCGATAGTTGAGAAATTCCAAAAATTCTTTGACCTTGCATCTATGTGTGTTCCTATCTTCTCCTCCCTTCCAGTAGGATGAGTAACTTGTACTAATACCACCAGCTGGAAGTTCGTCAAAGAGTAGGACATAGATATGTTTTGATTCCCTGCAGAAATGAAAGCAAAGTTAATATCCAATTGTGTCTTCATTGGTACTTTGTTGCTCCTCTGGAAAGTTTGCTGAGTTTGCTGTGTTTTTTGTTGTTCAGCAACATTGTCTCTTTGATGATCGTCCATTGGCATGAGGCTGGAAGTGGGCAGCATTGTCCAGTCATTGAGCAGTGAGGTCCTTCTGGGCAGCTTGAGGTTGAGCAGTGGCATGTAACATAACAGAGTGTTCATTGCGAGCAGCATGAAAATGGACAGCTTCGGCAATTCCTTTGGCCTGAGGTTGATCAGTATGGTTGTTATGAGTAGCGTGTGTTCAGGCAGCATCCTCTTAAGAGTTTGCTGTGATTTCTGTTGATCAGCAGCATTGTCCCTTGGATGATTTTCCATTAGCATGACACTGGAGATGAGCAGCCTTGTCCAGTCATTTGGTATGTGGTTGGGCAGCGAAGTCTTTCTGGGCAGCATGTGACTGAGCAGTGGCATGAAACTTGACAGCGAGATCTTTGTGAGCAGCTTGGAATTTCTTTCATTCATTTTCATAAATAGTCATATTATCTTAGAACTTTCAGTTAAATTCTATTTTGCACCATTAGCCCATTTAACTATTCATCCAATAATTAGTACTAAAACGTAAATTAACCTAAGAAATTAATTAATTATGCCACTAATGAGTCCTAAAGATACGAAATGAATGATGATTAATACTTTGTTGTGATTTTTGGTATTCTTAATATACAACTACTATGATTAATGCAAAATATGCAACTAAAAAGTCCTAAAATGCCAAGAATGAAACATTCGATATTTTTGATGATTTTTATGATTAAAATATTCCTGATTATACGAATAATAAACAATGCAATAAAAATGCAGACAAACAAACAAATAAAATTCCTAAAAACTCTACAAAAATCAACAATGATTAAAAGGTTATTTTGACATATTTTAGGAGCAATTTATACGGGCCAAAAATTATGTGCTCAAAGGGGTCTGGACGGGCCACTGCGATCGAGCTGGTCAACTTATTCTAATTAGCAGCTTCGGCAATATTTGTCAGTTTGATCAGCAATATCACATTCATGTCTATGCAAATCTTTTGTGGTCACATGAATAGCCTTGGTCTAACTCTACTTTAATACTAAGAAGTGTGTTGTGGATGACAAAAATATTTTCTTAGAAATTATCTGTCAATACATCTATTGCATGTGCATCTTATGCATTATATATGCATCGAATATCAATTATATTATTTATAACCATTATGTGTATACTCTAAACTCTATCAGATCGCTTGCTTTATCCTATAAGACAAAATACAAGTAGCCCAACAAATACAAGAACAACACAACACCACCTATCACTAAACCCGTAAGAACCACAGTTGAAGACTCTTTACCATCATTTTCATGATTTTTTCTACCTCCGATACTATCGGATGAATAGGGAGTACTCTCGAAGGTGTATCAGATTTAGGTGAAGGGAGATTATCTTTCTCAATACTGACGTTGCCTTAAGTTTTCACAAGCACAGTGCTCTTGAGCAGTGAGATTCTTTTATAAAGTTGATTGTTAGGAACATCAATTTCCCTACGATTAGGTAGCAGTGCGAGCTCATATAATAATTCCTAAAAGAAATTATTTTCTAGGGTCAACTTTTATGATAATGTGTGAAGTAGTAGTTGCAAGAGATTTTCCAATAAGTTTCATTTTTTAAAATCCATAACTCTAATATTTTCACTATCACAAGTTATGTCCATTAAAGTTGTGGTCAGCTTATTTCGATTAGCAGCTCTGAAAATATACGTTAATATGATCTCCAACATCACCTTGTCTACGCGAATTTTTTATAGTCACTTGGGCATCCTTGAGTTGACCTCTTTTTCGATACTAAAAAGTGTGTTTGGAATGACAAAAATATATGTTTTTCAAAAAATGTCTATCAGTACATATATTGCATGTGCATTTTATATATTACACTTGCAATGTGCGATCTATAACTATGGTCTAGGGGCTCTAAACTCTATAGGACTACTTGCACTTAGTACTATAATGACAAAAACAAAGTAGTCCAACAAACACAATGAATACACAAACCTTACCTATCACTCTGCCCGTAATAACCCTAGTTGAAGACCTTTTACCATAAGTTACATGAGCTTGTCTACCTCTACTCCTATTGGGTTTAGTTGGAGGGTGATTATTTTTCCTAATATGGATGATGCCTTTATTTTTTCCAAACACGTTGCTCTTGAATAATGAGATTTTTTCATAAAGTTAATTATTAAAAACATTTAATTTTCATCAGGTTAGGCAGCATCACAAGCTCATTTGTAATAGTTCCTTAAGAAACTTATTTGCTATAATCAACTTTTGCAATGATAAAATGGAGTAGTATTTGAGAGAAATTGTCCCAGTAGCTCTCCTTTTCTAAATATGCAGAACTATAATGTTTCCGCCATCACAAGTTATGCCCATCTAATTTGACCGCGATCGAGCCGCTCAACTTATTTATGTTAGCAGTTTCGAAAATATTCGTCAATTTGATCAACAACATCACCTCCATATTTACGTAATATTTTGGGGTCTTTTCGGCAGCTTTTAGCTAACCTTTGCTTCGATACTAAGAAGTGTGTTTGGGATAAAAAAATATATTTCTTTCACGAAAGTGTCAATACATGCATCTTATGTATTACACTTACATTTAATGTAAATTGTGCAATCTATAACCATTGTGTGTGGACTCTGGATTCTATTCACTTGCTTGCGCTTAGTACTATAAAGACAAAACACAAACAACTCAGCAAATATCAGCACAAACATCACCTACCACAAACACTACCTACTACTAATACCTGCAACAACTCTAGTTGAAAATATTATACCGAAATTTTCATGAGTTTGTCCACCTCCATCCTACCGAATTAATGGGGAATGCTCCCGGAAGGTGTACCAAATTTAGGTGGAGGGCGATTATTTTTTCAATATTAACATTTTCTTCAATTTTCACAAGCACATTAATCTTAAATGGTGCGATTTTTTCATAAAGTTGATTGTTCGAAATATCCAATTTCCCTCAGGTTAGGCATCAGCGAGCTCATTTGGAATAGTTCCTATAAGTAAACTGTTTTCTAGGACCAACTTTTGTAATGATATGATAGAAGTACTAGCTGGGAAAGATTGTCTCAGTAAGTCCCTTTTTCTGAAAATTCAACGTTGTAATATTTTCACCATCACAAGTTATGCACATTCAACTTCACCAGGATCGAGCTAGTTAGTTTATTTCTATTAGTCGCTCTAACAATGTTCATCAATCTGATCAAGTGCATCATCTACGTATCTACACAAATATTTTATTATCACTGGGGCAACCTTGAATTGGCCTCTACTTTAATACTAATGTCACGACCCAAAATCCAACTAGCCGTAATGGCACCTAATCCAAACCACTAGGTAAACCAACTAGCAATAATTCAATTCAATGAGATTTACTGAGAAAATAAATGATGAAATAACTGAACTTTTATATACTTTTCAAGGACTGGTAGTACAAATCATGAGCTTCTAAGATATAGAGTTTACAAAACTGGTATAAAATAAATACATCATCTGTTTGAAATATACATAAACAAATTAGCGATTCTAAAGCTATCAAGAACAAGAGGCATCTATGACCGGAACACAGGTACTTCTTCAATGCCAGCTCCCACCATACACAGCAACATCAACATCCAAAATCCGCACACAAAGTGCAGAAGTGTAATATGAGTACAACTGAACCCATGTACTCAATAAGTAACAAACCTAACCTAAGATTGAAAGCAGTGATGAGCTTGAACGACGGTCAGAGTCCAACACCAACAGCCAGGAATAACTCGTAACAATATAAATAAAGCAGTACAAGTAATAACTCAAGGATATGATGCCCAGTTCGTTCACAGTTTCGGAAAAATATGCATGCTTTGCAAGTATAACAGTAAAATCCAAATCTTTCACAGAAATCACAAAAAATATTAATAAATCTGAAAGCTGTGATTTTTCCTAAAAACTTTCAACAACTAGAAAAAATGATTCATTATTAGATGGCATGGCAAAAGTACATCTCTATGCTTACATGTCAATGTGCATGTGAAGTCATAAATATCACAATGTCGTGCAGCATGAGGAAACGCATCTCAATGCCTACATGCCAAGTATGCATGCCAACTGTAATGCAACATAGTGATAAAACCATAAGCATACTCTCGGAGTATCAATTTGCTCAGTCCTCCCAGTCACTCAATCCTCACAATCATTTAGTCCTCACAATCGTTCGGCACTCGCACTCACACTCAATAGGTACTTTCGCTCACTGCTGGTAAATCAGACTCCGGAGGGGCGGGCCCTGTACAAGCGTTAATATAAGCCAATCATGGCATGAATTAACAAAGCCTGCTGCGGCGTACGGTCCGATCCCGTAAACATCCTCACAATTAGGCCCTAGGACTCACTCAGTCATCAATCTCTCCAGTCTCTCAGCCTCACAAATCTCATGCCAATCAGCCCAAACAATGATAATATTATGTGAGAAAAATAATAACAGAGACTGAGATATGATATACAATGAATGAGTATGACTGAGTATGTAATTACAATTGAAGTAAAGAGCTCAACAGCAGAAATGACCTCAGTGGGTCCCAACAGGATAAGCATATAACCTAAACATGATTTCTAACATGGATCACAACTCAATTACTCTAGCACGTAGGATCTTCATGCATAGAAACAAGATTAGGTCACTACACAGTACCACAGAATAAATCGAGTCATAATTCACACAGCGCACGCCCACAAGCCCGTCACCTAGCATGTGCGTCACCTCAACACCAAACACATAACATGTATATTCAGGAGTTCATACTGTCAGCACCAAGTTTAGAAGTGTAACTTACCTCGAACAAGCCGAATCCAATACCGAGCAAGCGAAACGATACTCCAAAATGCCATCCTGCGCGCATCAACCTCTGAACGGCTCGAAACTAGCCAAAAGCAACTCAAATACATAAAATAATTCCTAAGAAAACAAACTCAATTGATAAAGGTTGAATCTTTAATCAAAAGCCCAAAGTCAACAAAAAAAGTCAAACTTAGGCCCGCACCTCGAAACCCGACAAAACTCACAAATCCGACAACCCATTTAATTAAAAGTCCAACCATACTAGTGTCACTCAAATCCGACTCTAAATCGATGTTCAAAACTCGAAAATTCACTTTATGGAATTTTAGACAAAAATCCTCAATTTCTCTTTTGAAATCATTAACCAAATGCCAAAACGAGTCTAGATTCATGAAATATAATTAAAACTGAGTAGAGAACACTTATCCCAATCTGTATAGTGAAAATCGCTTCAAAAGTCATCTCAATCCAAGCTCCGTAGCTCCAAATACGCTAAAATGGTCGAAACCCCGAAAATAGAGTACTTATAATCACTGGACATAAATACCCTACGCGATCGCAGGACATTTTTCGCGAAAGCGAAGAACAAATTCAGCAGCCTCCAAAAATACCTTATGCATTCGCGAAACTTCCCATGCGAATGCAATGACCACATGCACCTGCACTACGCGATCGCGACATGACAAATGCGAACTCGAAGAAGAAAATCTCCAGCCCCTAGCTTCCACACTCAACTCTACGCGAACGCGGGCTGGCCTGTGCGAACGCGATGCTCAGAACTCCAAAGGTACGCAAACACGGTAGAACAATCGCGAACGCGAAGAAGGAAAAAGGTCAGCTCCCATAATACACAACCCAATCTTCACGATCGCGAATAAGGCCTGAAACACCAGAAAATCAGCAGTGCCAAAGACATGGAAATGATTCGAAACTCATCTGAAACTCACCCGAGCCCCTCGGGATCCCGTCCAAATATACCAATAAGTCTTGAAATATAACAAGGACCTACTCGAAACCTCAAATCACGCATAACAACATCAAAACCACGAGTCACACCCCAAATCGAACTTAATGAACTTTCGAACTTTCAACTTCCAAAATTCATGCCGAGACATATCAAATCAACCCGGAATGAACTTAAATTTTGCACACAAGTCCGAAATGACATAACAAATCTATTCCAACTCACGGAACAACAATTGAACCTGATATCATCAAAGTCAACTCTCGGTCAAACTTATGAACATCCCAAACCTTCAAATTTTTAACTTTTGTCAATTAGTGCCGAAACCTTCTAGAAATATCCAAATGCAAATCTGGGCATACGCCCCAGTCCAAAATCACCATACCTAACGGAACCCTCAAAATCGAAGTGAGGTCAAATACTAAAAAATCAAACTTGATCAACTCATCCAACTTAAAGCTTCAAACATGAAATTCATTCTTCCAAACCAATTCCAAATCACCTGAAAACCAAAATCGACGATTCACATAGGTCATAATACATCATACGAAGTTACTCAAGACTTCAAATAGCTGAACCGAATGCTAATGCTCAAAACGACCGATTGGGTCGTTACAACTAAAAAGTGTGTTTGAAATTATAAAAATAATTTTTTTCAAGATATCTGTCAATACATACATTGCACATGCATCTAATATCAACTGTTCGATCTATAACCATTGTATACGGACTTTGAATTCTATCCGACTAGCGGTTAGTACTATAAAACTAGAACAAAAATAACCCAGCAAATACAATAACAACACTGTAATAACCCTAGTTGAAGATATTTTACCACAATTTTCATAAGTTTGTCCACCTCCATCCTTCCGGACAAATCGAGAGTGCTCCAGGATGGTGTACCAAGTTTATGCGAAGGACGCTAAATTTTCAGTATTGACAATTTTTTCAGTTTTCACAAGCACATTGCTCTTAAATAGTGAGATTTTTCCATTAAGTTGATTGTTAGCAACACGAGTGCATTTGGAATATTTCCTATAAGAAATGTTTTGCTAGGGTGAACTGCTGTAATGTTTTGATGAAGTAGTAATTGGGAGAGATTGTCCTTGTAAGTCTTGTTTTATGAAAATTCAGCATTGTAATGTTTTCACCATTACAAATATGCCGATCCAAGTTGAGCCAGGATAATTCCCCCTTCCAATTCTAGTCTAGTCTTGTTCCAAATCTTTCTAACCTTACTACTCTAAAAGTTTTTTATCTTTCGCACAATGAGTTTTTTGGGATTTCCTAGTCTTTAACGTCTCTTTTTTGACCTTATCGTCTTGATATGTCATCTAATTACTTTTTCTGTGAGATTCTAGCGAATATGAATTAATTATCTCATTTGCTCACTCTTCCTTTCGAAGAAAATGAGTTTTTTAATTCGATTTTTGGGTTGACCTCCCTAATCTTCAAGAGTTTAATATTTCGGAAAACAAACTCGGAGAAATGCTCATTTATTGTCACAAAGTAAAATTAACTATTAATATTATACTTTGAAAATTAATCTTAAAAAAATATTTAATACTTAATCTTCTCAAGAATGTATCTACTGTATATATTTCTGCGAATCATGCGTTCTCCTAGTTGATTGAATATGGACTTGCAATTATATATATATACTATTTGATTGAATATGGACTTGCAATTTTTTTTTTTATATATATATATATTATATATATATATATATATGAAATTAGATTTTGAAATTTGTGAATCCACGTCACATATTGCAATCTTAAGTCTTTGTGAGAGCTAAAATTTCTATCAAGGTACGTATCCCAGGTGGAATATTACGTATGAATTTGTGAATCTTTTGTTTTTTTTCATGATACTTCAGACATAATATCAACACTTAAAACTTAAAACTCAAAAAATAAAAAAAGTACAAGGTCAAAAGCGCAAGTGAAGTGAAATATAATGACTGAAGCATAAAGAGACATTTGCACGTTGAAGTTGTCAACCGTGAAGTCTTTCGAGTAAAAATAAGTTTGTCCAAAAGGTACCAGATCTATAGGCAAAAAGTACCATTGGTTAAGCGTATTTTAGGGGCGAGTCTACCTTTAACTCTTTTCACTATGGCAGAAGCGTAGAGATCTCCAAATATCTATCAGTTCGTAACCCGATTTGTTTCCGCTGCTGCTCCCTTCTGCTCCGGCGCCGGCCGTGTAAATGTAGCGTCCATCTATTAGGGTAAACTGTTTGATCATAGAACCGCAATTTTTTTCGTCTTGATAATAAAAGATTTGGATTTTAATTTTGTTTTTAGCTTGATTTAACTTAAAATTTGGGTTTTGGATATTTTGGTTGTTAATTTTGAGCATCTCATTATTCCCATAAGGCAGAGCTTCATCATTCAATCAACTATGTTTAAATGTTAAGCTAGTTGTGATTGTTTTCATGAATCCTACATAATTGTTCTGCTCTACTCGGGCTCCTTTTATTTTAATGCTAATAATTTGTTTTATTGAGGCCGAGCTTGATGCTAGGTCCTAAACAGTTGAGTTGAACTGAGCTGGCTAAGGTTTCGGCTTGGGTCAGCTTGTGCGTATTGCGGCAGCTCTGAAAAACAGTTAAGAGGTTCTGCTAAAGATTTTACAGCTCAATGTAATACAAGCCACTTATAAGACTTGTTTTACTTTCTCCAAAGATTATAGGTTCAAACTTTAGTAATCAAAATAAAAATAAAAATGAAGTTTAAGAACCTTATTACTTGCTGTAAAGGTTGGGAGAGACTGGAAATTTCTGGTTGGAAAAAACTTACTATCACCAGATGTTTGCAACAATCGTAAATGAAGGACATGTGCGACTGTGCATCTTGACTTTTTCTAATCGCTAATTACAAATATAATTAGTTAATTATATGTATTCTCACCCTATTTAGTAATTGATGCTCCTCTTAGAGTTAGTATAAGCACTCAGCGAACAATGTGTCTTCACCTTTTTCTTTTGACATTTTTGTGGCAAACAATATAATTTTCACCGTGAGGTTTGGTTTTAGGAAAGTAGACATTGTCGGAATGATATCTTAATATGTGTTTACCTTGCATAGGATTGATTTTATCTGGTTAAATCATGTTCTGATAATAGACTAAATACTTTTGTGCAGGTTGTAGCTCTTCACAAGGGTCAGTTTTTACCTAAAAAATTGCAAGATCAAGGTACAGCGTATAAGAATTTTTCTGTGAGGGGTCACTAAATAAGAAAACGGCTATAACTCGTCTATCTATTTACAAGGTTCTTCTGTTACCTAACTGCTCAGTCAATGTTCACCTCCAAAAGTTCTATAAGAGAATAGCTAAGTAAAATCAGCTATTACTCATTTCTTTTTAAAGAATCTGAAAATAAAGCTTGCTGTTGAGATTGGAAGCTCATACTTGGCTTCTGTTCCATGGTTAATAAGTCTCCTTCCCGTGTGAATGTTAAGTTAAGTGATTAAAAATGGATAGGGATTTTGGAAAAGGGATGATGGGACAGCAAAATAACTTTGAACAAGCTCGTTATAGTTCTATAGAGACTAGAACAGAGGTCATTGGCTCTTCAAACCAGAGATTTTTCCAGGACCCTTGCAGTTCTGTCAGTACAGACATAAGACCACCTGATTTCATTGTACCAGTCGGAGCTAGACCGGTAAACTATTCCATTCAGACTGGTGAAGAGTTTGCTTTGGAATTTATGCGGGAAAGAGTTAACCCAAAGCAGAACCTCATTCCTCATGGTTCTGGGGGGGCTACTGGAATTTCTCATACAGGTTCTGAAAGTGGATCAGATATTTCCATGATCGCCTCAGTTGGAAAAACTCAAGTTCAATATCACCAGAGGTCTAGTACTTCTAAAAATGAAGGGATAAGCAACCACCAAGCTGTGCAAACTGGAACTAGAGCCTCATCAAGAAATAACAACGTCCATGGGATTCAAAGCCATATGTCTTCTAGATCTAGTACATCAACAAAGTGTAAGTTTCTGTGCAGTTTTGGTGGTAGAATTATCCCTCGTCCATGTGATGGGAAACTTAGATATGTTGGAGGTGATACACACCTCGTCCATGTAAGCAAGGATATTTCTTGGGAGGAACTCAGGCAAAAGATGTTGACAATATTTAACAATTGTCACACAGTAAAATATCAGCTTCCTGGTGAAGATCTTGATGCATTAGTGTCAGTTTCTTGTGATGAAGACTTGCAGAATATGATAGAGGAATGTAATGTATTAGAAGGTGACGGATCACAAAAATTCCGAATATTTCTCTTCTCTAACAGTGACTTGGAAGATTCTCTGGTTAGTCTGGAAAATATTGAAGGAGATTCAGAGATGCAGTACGTTATTGCTGTCAATGGCATGGACTTTGGTTCGAGAAGTAACTCTGTTGCCCTGGCCGGCACTTCAGAAAATAACCTGGAGGAGTTTCTGAATGCAACAATTGCTGGGGTGAATGGTCAAGTTGCTAAGGATCTAGCAGAGGCTGATACTTCTGATCCAGTCATTGGCATGCCTCTAACAGATCAATCTGCTCATGTAGGGGTAGGGGTGTCAATTTCATCACATACGTTCGACTCCAATCAACCAGCATACTTGGGTCAAACTGTATATCATGGTGGCACTGAATGGCAACCTTTACCTTCTTCCATACCAGTTGACAGCTTCCGAGGTGTAGATGGCGAAAGCCTGGTTCTTCCATCTATGCAAGTGCGGTATAACCATGGTTATCATCCACCCAATATGCAAGTGCAGTACAACCATGGTTATCATCCACCCAACTCTTCACAAGTCACAGATAACTTTCTTGTAAGTTCGGGCCACGGTTACATGAATTGGAAACGAGACGTGGCTCTCGAGCAGTCTTATCAGAGCTCACATATGAATAACTATGAGACACCTGTTACAGTAGTAAATATGAAAAGAGATAACTCTTCTCGGAAGATGTTCGAACTTAGTAAAGATCAATCTCGAGAGAAGGAAGTGCTTGAGGAGGGAAAGATAAAGATAGAAAGCTCTTTGCAGAAAATAAATGAGCCTGAAAAAATGTGTCCTTTGGAATGCGAAAGAGTTGTTTCCTCAAGCCCACTGGACGATTCCACCTCAAGTCATGTTCCTAGAGTTGAAGTGTCGACCTTCACTGCTGTGGCAGTTGCTGCAAATTCTGTTACACAATCTAAAATCAATGACAAGAGTCAGGAACAAGTGCAGAGTTCAGCGTCTCCTGAAGCTGTTCAGGAAGAAAAACTTGATAGCTTTACTGAAGATGGCTTCTCCGGATCTGGTAGAACTTCAAATGCTGGCTATGGTGACTCAGAGACACATCCACTTGACTTTAGCTACGAACAATCATCAATTCCTTCACGGCCTTTTCGTTCTGAATGGATACCCAGGGAACAGCCCGGCCTTAATCGTTTATCTAGATCTGATGATTCATCCGCTTCGCAGTTCATAATGACCCATGCGCACTCTGGAGGCACACAGCAGATTATAGAATCAGTAGATAAGTTGCACGACGGGAATGTGGCTCCCCAGACAGAGCATGTTATATCTTCTGGAAGATCTTTGTCTGCTAATCAACATGCTACTACAGAGAAAGGGGTAAAATTTCAGGAATCTCCAGAGTTAAGTGTCAGCGCCACAGAAATTTATACCAAGGGTGCTGGAGAAGTTTCTGAAGCAAATCTCAGTAAGCCTGAGCTGAAAGCTGCGACATATGCAGATAAAGTGAAATCTGGACTAGATGATCATATCACAAGCAGTAATGTCCAGGCTGAGTCTGCTTCTGGGCAGACAGATCTTCATTGGGGTGATGCAGCTGCAAATAGAGCCGAGGGAAATAAAGCAGCAGAGCAAATACAGCCTTTGGCTGTGAAAGAGTGTCAGGTTGGAGAAGCAACTTCCACAGAGAGGCCCTCTGTTACTGTTGGCACAATTGAGCATGGGAGCATTCTTTTCGACATTAATGACCGCTTTCCCCGTGATTTTCTCGCTGATATTTTTTCGAAAGCCAAACTTATGGTTGCTTCACCAGTGCCTGTTCCACTACACACTGATGGAACTGGTTTGAGCTTGAATATGGAGAACCATGAACCAAAGCACTGGTCCTTTTTCCAAAAGATAGCTCAAGGTGATTTTGGTAGAAGAGATATCTCTTTGATGGACCAGGATCATCTTAGTATGTCTTCTACCTGTGCAAATGTTGATGATGGGGTGTCTATGGATTCTGGTTATCATCCTTTCCAGCGTGATGGAGTAATGATAGATCATATGAACTCTCAGCTCAATATTGAAGCTGAGTTCCAGCAACCATCACCTGAAATTGTTGGGCCAGACACCATGGATTTGCCTTCAGAGTACAAACCTTCTCAAACCACTTACGTTCAAAGTATGCAGTATGATGGTGAATTGAGTTCAAAAATACCTGAATCGGGTTATCAGGTACTTTTTAGTAGTTGAGATTTCTAGCAGCATTATTTTGCTTCAATTTGAAATTATTGTTTTTTTAGCATATGGTGAAGTAAATTCTTTTATGTAACATGAAGGATGAGAACCAAGGAGCTCAGAATGCTGGTTTTCCCCTTGCCAATCTCTCGCTTGGAGACTTTGATCCTAGCTCCTTGCAGGTACTGTGAACTATTCTATTGGTGGTTGGGTATGAGTTTAAAGATGCCTGAGAATAAAAAAAAGCACTAAGGCTACTTTTGGATGGAAGTACTTGGAAGGAAGTGAAAGGAGACATTTCTTTTCCTTTCCTACTCTCTACATTCCTTACATCCTATACTAACAAAGTTCCTTTTAAAATAAAAGATTCTATACTTACAAAGTGTATATCGAGTCTATGAATTTTCTTTATGAAGTCAAGATATAGAAAAGCTTTGAGTTTCTACTTCAAGGTCCTGAATATATCTGCACAAGTTTCATGGGACAGCTTATAATTTTTCTGTATCGTTCCATTTTCTAAATCTAAATATATTAAATAGAGAAAGGTTTTGCAATTCTTCTTGATGTTCTGGACTTTGTACAGATTTTTCTTAGGCCATCCACGCCATATACGCATCAGTCTGTATTCTGTCTTGTTGATATTGCCAAGTACTAGCCCCTGTACAGCTGTACCTGGGAGAGGCTCTGACATCACTTTTTTCTTTCGCTTTTCTTTTTCTGGTGTTGATGGTGGTGCTTGGTGGGGGAGGGAGG
>MCJB01008412.1:72833-108983 GCA_002018475.1 Nicotiana obtusifolia | reverse complement strand
TTTTTTTGGGGGGGGGGGGGTGTTTGGTCGGTGAGGAGAGGGCTTTTCGTTCATATTTGTTACAGAATGTATATAGACTTCTTTCCTTGTATTGTACATAACCATATATAGGTAGCATATCCTTAGGATTCCTTCTTTATTTCTTTCCCTAGCTAGCTCCTAATGTACTGTATTTTTAACCATATATAGGTACAATATTGTTGGCTTTTCGTTCTGCATCTGGCTTGCATATGGAGAGTGTTTTCTAATTTCTATTAGTCTTTTCTCATACATCGATTATAGTCAATTATACATCTCTTCTACTTAGGGTTTTAATGGGTATTCACAATTCTTCTTTCTGTCAATCTTTGTTGTTAACTTGTTTTATTGCATTATAGATTATCACTAATGAAGATCTTGAAGAGTTAAAGGAATTGGGTTCTGGAACATTTGGGACCGTATATCATGGAAAATGGAGAGGGACTGACGTTGCCATCAAGAGAATAAAAAAAAGCTGTTTCACAGGTCGCTCATCAGAGCAGGAGAGATTGGTGAGTGTCTTAAAGTAATAGAGTATTTTATTTCTGCTGCTATATGAGTAACAAATGTGCAGTTTCCAGTAGATGGTCATCTTGAACTGCAAAATTTGTAAAATTAAAACTAACAGTAGCTAAACCATGTTATTGATTTTTTGAGAAGGAAATCCATGTTGTTGTTTGCGCTGTCTATATCTCTATATCATGGTAGAAGCTGTGAAGTGTTTTCTTGTTGGCTCTTGGTTTATGAGATCTAGCGTAAATTGTACACCCAATTGATATTTTGTATCATTACAAGTTACTTTATACATACTTGAAATGGCTTTTATCGCTGTACAGAAAGAGACAGAGAGTGAATTCCACTGTAGTCTAGAATTTTTATAAAATTTAGAACTTGTAGAAGCATTTAAGTACATAAATTGGTCATGCTTCTGCTTTCTTTGCACTAGCTATTTCATGATAGAACTTGGGAACTATTTCCAGACTGTGGAGTTTTGGCGTGAAGCTGAAATTCTTTCAAAACTACATCATCCCAATGTGGTGGCATTTTATGGTGTTGTGCAAGATGGGCCAGGGGGGACTCTTGCCACAGTAGCAGAATTCATGGTGAATGGTTCTCTTAGACATGTTTTACTTTGCAAGGACAGGTGCGGCAATACTGGATAGTACACTTCTTAAACTATTCGTTTCGTTTTCTTTTTTCTCTAGAAAACTTATTATGTTCTCCTCCCTACTCGAACTGTCCAGACACCTTGATCGTCGCAAGAGGCTCATAATTGCAATGGATGCTGCATTTGGAATGGAATATTTGCACTCAAAGAATATTGTGCATTTTGATCTGAAATGTGACAATTTGCTTGTCAACTTAAAGGATCCTTCTCGACCCATTTGTAAGGTGACTTCAAGAATGTGCTACTTTTGAATTTTTTCAATGGGTGCTGCATTTGCAAAGATTTGCTGTTTTGGATCTGAAATGCGACAATGTGCTTTGTCTTTCTATACCATCCAAGTCTGACAATCATAATCAGCTTATTGGCCAATATGTTAGTAATGCCCTTTGAGAGGAAATAGATCTAAAACATATATAATGCGGTTAACCCGCCATGATCCAAGCTATTATTGCGAAAATTCTTGATACAACCATCTGTAGACCAATAACAAGCAATAGGTGGAATACCACAAGAAGACTTGTACCTATAAAAGTGTGATTTTCGTAATCGATACATATTTTCTAGATCTAAGGTTGTCTTTTCCGGATTACTAGCTTAAAATATAATGCATAAACATTGTTTCCTATCCCAAACTGTAAACAACTTCTTCAGTCACTTCGATAACCACTCATTTTACTAAGTTACAAGTTTAATGTGACAATTAATTCTTCGTCAAGTAAAGGACAACAAAGATGTTGTGTAGGGAACAACCTAAAGCTAATGAAAATCGTGTTCTGTATAGGTGGCTGATTTTGGACTGTCAAAAATAAAGAGAAATACCTTGGTTACTGGTGGTGTCAGGGGAACGCTTCCTTGGATGGCTCCAGAACTATTGAATGGTGGCAGTAACAAGGTTTCTGAGAAGGTAAGCTTTCAATTCCTATTTTTTATATTAACCTCTTCACATGTGAATGTGAAACTTTGTCTATTTCAGACATCATTTTTCACTTCATATGGGGTGCAGCGAAGGGGCACACTTAATGCTTACCAACTCAACCTGCTGTTATTAATTTTTTGCCAACTTCAAGAATCTGATGGATTATGTGGTCTCTTTATTTCATTAGTTTTGCGCTTAAACTTCTGCATTCAATAGTCTCTGTTTTTCTTGCAACACTTACGTCTAATTTTTCCTTTGAAATGTTGTTTGACCAAAACTTCATCAGCAGGGAATTTCACTTTTTAGATAGAAAGAACCATGAAGAAAATGCAATCCTATATTCACTAGTTGCCATTCGTAGTGACAAATCAAAATTTTGCAGGTCGATGTCTTCTCCTTTGGGATTGTGCTGTGGGAAATCCTTACTGGCGAGGAACCTTATGCTAATATGCACTATGGAGCAATTATAGGTTTGTTTTACTCAATCCCTTCCAACATTTTGCTCTTGCTATTGCTTATTGCACTTTGTGCTGCCATTTGCTGCCTGCATCTGACAATAAAATTACTCGTTATATCCTATATTTCCTGCTAAGTGACACCTTAATGAAGGATAAAGGCAGGAGTGTTAAGAGTCCAGTCTAAAAGTAAGCAACAGAAGGTTGTTTCTTCACTGGAAAGTAAAAGCACAACATTTATAGACATATTTAGTCAATTCAGGCGCTTCCAATTTTTATCCTCTAATTTCTGAAGTCCGCTACACTTTAAAAAAATCAATATCTAGAACTTCGTGATCAGAACTTTGGTCTTCTCAAGTTAATAAGATGTTTTTTTATCTTAAAACTATATCTGCAAGGGCATTCCATAAGTGGCAATATTAAAAAAGATATTGAAGCCTAACATGGTTCAACTAGTTTAATGCTTGTTCCTATTCCCTCTAATCTCTTACTTAGGAAGCCACTTAGAATGTCAGGTGCAGCTTGAACATACAAGAAAATACTTGGTATGTGGAGCTGAGAATTGAAATGCACCGAAAAGACAAATTATATAGTATTGAGTGAAAGGGGCTCGAATAGAGCGAAGATTATATAGAAGATTCTTATAGCTCAACTATGTGTAGGATTGAAGTGAAGTTGATTGATTGATAGACATCTAGAATAGAGCACCACTCCCGTCAACCCTACTTAATCTTCATTCCTTTTAATTCTCTCTTTGTTTTTTTTTCCCATTGTGTTCCACTCCTCATTCTCATGCTGAATCCCTTGGTTGTGTCCTTCCCTGTAGTTTCTACTAGTTCTAAGCTGGGTTGAAATATAAAGAAATGGTGTGATCGATCTTTCGTAAAAGCTGAAAGCTATACAAACCACAGATGCAGTTTGGAAATTAATGCAGTCTTGTATCGTTTGTACTGTATGCAGGTGGGATTGTAAGCAACACATTGAGACCGCCTGTGCCAAGCTTCTGTGACAATGAGTGGAGAATGCTTATGGAACAATGTTGGGCTCCGGATCCTGCCATCCGCCCATCTTTCAGTGAAATTGCTAGACGCTTACGTGCCATGGCTGCTGCCTGTCCAACAAGACCACAAGCTTATCCAACCCAAAATAAGCAACCCAAGTGATGGTATGGCGTCTTCTTTCCTGGTATCTGTGGCGGAAGTTTCTTATGAGTAGTTTCTAAGTATAGTCTTTTTATTCTGTAACATTGGAGTGAGGAAAGTAGTCTCCTTCAGGGTGTGAAACAACATTGTGAAAAAACTGATGAATGATAGATTATATATATTCCCGTTAAAAACATGAAAATCTTGTTACATATTGCAATTTGTAAAGCATCATTTGTATCTATGATAAACGGAAATGTAGCTTTGGCCTCAGAAATGCTTGGTGATATTACGAGTTTAAGTGATTTTATTTTGCCTCTTTGGAGTCTGCTTCGTTTGGCAACTAGAGAAGGGGAATGGATAGGAGGTAAGAAAAAAATTATTCCTTTTTTTTGTCTGTTATACAAAATGCAAAAGAAAATCAGAAAAAGGAAAAGAGCAAATAGATCTTCTCCTAACTTTTTCTCCATTATTCTAGAGGGGAATATAGTGAAAAATTACAAGGAAAACTATGGAAATTCTTTTCGGTAATAAAGAATATTCATTGCGTATCATCTTGATTCTTGTACAAGCAAATTAGGAGGAGGTTATATTCGCTAGTTGACAATGCAAATGGAAGTCTATAGGAGATAATTCGAATTAGGAAACTGGCTGTGTTTTATGTTTCCATCGAGGCAATTATTTTACTATTTTCAAAGTCAGCAATGTTAAAATTTAGTTTAAAACTTTTTGAAGACGTATTTTGTTTTTTCAACCTGTACTTTAATGCAACCAGTTGAACATATAAATCTGTGGCATCCATCTTTGGAGAAGCATTAACAAAACAGTTACTATTACTTATTATCCAAAAGAATTGTAATGCAACTAACAGTAATAGTTCTCTTTTTCCACTTATTCAAACACAATAAAATCTTTAACCGCTTGAAGCAATCTTTCACTGTTGAGTTACAATCTACCACACCTGAACTAATTGATAACTATAAGAAGATATCATGAAAAATGTTATATACATATTTGATAATCCTTTGATTTGTGAGATCAGATGACAGACTCTGAACAAAATCCATAATATTTCGAATTGATCGTCTAATAAATTTACACATAGAAGATCTGTCCAACATTCAAGAGGCTCTCATGAGGTATATTGAAGATGACACTATTTTCCCTGCATATTTTCCTAAGAAATGCATATATATAGTCTATAGCTAGTTTCTTATAAAACCTGGATTCCCTTCTTGCTCTTATTACAGTGTTCCCAAGTATGTGTACAACACCAGCATCTCTACAACTATTTAAGAATTCCATTTCATCAACTTCTGTCTGTCCGCTCTCATGTCCTGAGGATGTGATTGTGTTGTTTCCCTGAGGATGAGATTTGACGGGGGCGATCGAGTCCATTGATGAATAACTGAGCTCAATATTTGCAGTAGAAGAGCTCCCGTTATCTCTCGAATGTTGTGTTTGCTGTCCGTATAAGCTGTATTCATCAGAGTCGGAGCAACTATCCATCATGGACTCCAGTCGAACAAACATAAAGAGGTTATCAAAGAGCTTTTTCTCAAAGTCGTCATCCTTCTTATGGAGGTCTTTGTAACCGTACCTTGCAACACATCGAAACATGTGAAAATTCTTTGGTCCTATCCGTTTCACAAGGAATCTCTCATCTTCTGGAACTGTGTAAACAGGAAGATACTTTACACAGACAAATACCATAACTGAGTGTATAGCAGGTAGGTTGGTAATGAAGTGAGAAAAGATGTGTGGCACTCCACTAGCTAGTTCGGTGTACACAAGTCCGATTCCTGGCACACGTACCAATCCTAAACTGGGGCCAAGTCCAAGAATCCATGCCATAGATACCTTGCTGTGCATCTCAAATTCATAACGTTTCACTGTTCCATAATGCCATACATACATGATCAGAAGAAAAGCTGCAGCAATCACAAGAGGAACCCAACCACCCTGGTCAAGCTTAAACAATACTGCAGAGAAGTAGGTACATTCAACCACCAGAGATAAGACAGTGAATATAAGAACAACAACCCAATGGCAGTGCCAAACTAGTAACATTATCAAAGTCATGAGGAGTGTTGTCACCAGCATGACTATCACGACTGCTGTTCCTGTTGTTCAAGAAATGCCATGTCAACAAGTGAGTTTCAAGATGAGGCGCAAGTATGGTGTCAACAGTAAATACAAAAACCAAAAGGAAGAAAATTCAAAGCATGGCTAAACATGAAATGATGGAAAATTGTAGAGTACATCTTCTGGTTTGACTTTGTTGAGACAACTTTAAACTAATGCGCCACTTTCTTTTATTGCTGAACCATTACAGAGACCTCATCTTTCTCTCCTTCAATGAAAATGCAAAAGAAAAAAAAGAAACTTAAAACCATATATGACCAATTAACTGTTGCTAAAATTAAACTGCATTGCATATAAATGTCAGCAAAAACACAATGAGAACTTCAGTAACCTCGATGACCTGATTAAGTACCACAAAGATAGAAAATCAACATGCAACTGTTTGATTGCATTAACTCTTATCAGCAAAATAGAGCATAACAACTAGTAAGGACATTAAAGGAAGACAACAAACAGAAACAGATTTGTAACTTGAGCACTGTCCCCTGGGAAATTTAATATTATCAAGACTATATGTAAAAGGCCAAACAGAATCAAGATATATTATTAGCAGCAAGACAAACTCACCGTAAGCATTGCCTATTTGGCTTTGATTTTTAAATCCAGCAGTAACGGCAATGCAAAGAACCATAAGGATCCAATTTATATCAGGAATATATATCTGCCCTAAGAACTTCTTTGATGTATGTACAACCTTGACTCTCGGAAAACAGCCAAGTGCTAGAGCTTGCTTGATTATGGAAAACGTTGCAGATATGGTAGCTTGACTTGCAACAACAGCAGCTAGAGTTGCAATCACAAAAACTGGCCAGTATATGCTTTCTGCATCATGGAAAGTCAGGTACATTATAACTTGTAAATTTGGTAATTGATGTTGCCTTTATTACTAACATATCCTCCATTCTATTTTCTTCTTTGTTTCCCCACTTTTCTTCAAAGGAGGGCTGAAAATGGTAATTCATCATAAAGATTGTACACTATCACTTGATATATAATCCAATTAATACTTTTCTCATATGTGTGAATTAGAAGACGTTTTGCTTTGTACTATTAACAGAGTAAGTTATCAAACATTATCACAGATACATAATATTTAGGAATTTATGTACATAATTCCAAGCCATAACCTCCACCCCATATATAAAGATCCTGGCCTACCCAAGGCATGAATATTAATCATGAGAGCATGTTAAATGTTAATATAAACAGGATATGGGGAACCAGCCTCAGTGGTAGTATTCAAGTCTTGTTACATGGGAAAAAAAGAAGCATCTATGTCTGATACATAACTAGAAGGGTCATTAACTAACTCAAATACCAATCATCAAAAGCAAACTCTGAAGGAGCAAGGCAGACTGAGGAATCTCTTTAACATAGT
Organism: Nicotiana obtusifolia; assembly: GCA_002018475.1. Taxonomy (NCBI): domain Eukaryota; kingdom Viridiplantae; phylum Streptophyta; class Magnoliopsida; order Solanales; family Solanaceae; genus Nicotiana; species Nicotiana obtusifolia. The sequence goes on along the minus strand of MCJB01008412.1, from coordinate 101,761 downwards.
TCCTTCAATAAGCCATAAATTCTGGGGCCTAAGGCACAGCTCAAGATTGCCTCTTTTAATTTTCCATTATAAGAGATAAGGTTCTGTCTAGAAAAGTGTGCTTTTTGCGGTTGGCAGCTAGGTAAGCGATACTGAGAGCCGAGAATCTGCGGAAGAGGAGGATCATACAAGTCAACTGGTGCTATGAAGGGAGAGAAACAGGAGAGCGTTTGAAGGGGTCGAGAGTGATTTTGCACATGTGAGGAGTAGCCTCTTGTCTCTGGTTTCTTTTGGATGCACTCATGACGTCCTTGTTTGTCTGAGTGGGTGAATTTTGTAGAGAACCATATTTGAGTAGGTTTCTCTATTTTTTGGTGTACTTCTTGTATACGGGTATTTCCCAACATTAATAAAACTATTTACCTTATCAAAAAAGAGAATATTCAGTCTTTAGCTTCTATAGGTTGTTGGTGCATGATTTAAGAATTCTGCATTTGTAAAAGATCAGTTAAACAGAAATTGGATAAGACCCTGTAGGAAAAAGAAAGTCTCAGATTCTCCTTTCTATCACCGCTCTTCTGCCTCACCTTGCTTGTGACAAGTCCTCCTTAGGGGTCTCACTTGTGGGAACATGCTATTTTGCTGTGTACTGAATGTGCACTATGCAAAAGATACTCCAGTCTGCACTCAAAGCTCTATCGATATTACAACTTCTTAGGTCTACATACTGTTAATCCGTTTTATCACGATTGAGGAGAAAAACAAATACCTCTAACATACTCACAGTTAGAGAGCAAGAAATACCTGGAATAGATCGATAGAATGCATCAACAACATGATCCTTATTTTGCATGAGGTATGCTGCTTGTCCAGAATAAGCTAGAAGAAGGCATGGGAAACAAACGACCGTGAAAGCAAGTTGTATTGCTGACACTGGAAAATGAGCAAGATCAGCAAAAAGTGCCTCTGTTCCTGAAATAGACAGCCAAACATATATAAGTAGGAGCACACACACATATTTCTTTTTGCACTAACAAACTTTTGTCTAATAACACACAGAAGAGGTGTTTGAAAAAAGAGGAAAGGACCTGTAATGCTGAGCATGATCCCTCCCAGTGATGTCCAACCATCACTTTTTCGCCTTCTAAAATACCGATATATGTAAACCGGAGAAAAAGCCCGCAAAACAGAGCTATCATATTTCCAGATATTATAGATGCCAATACCTCCTACTAAGAGAAACCAAAGCAGCACAACTGGCGCAAACAGCCAACTCACTCTGTCTGTGCCATAATGTTGTAAGCTAAACAAACCAACTAATATAATGACAGCAACAATCACAACTACATCTGCATAAAGAGGAGCACAAACATGAATTCTTTTATCATCAATAACTTAAAGGGATGCAAGTAACCAAGATGTCACTAACAAAGAAAAATATTTGGAAAGTAGTGTAGTACCGTTACTCATCTTCGGATGGTCCACCTTGATCCCACCAGAAGCTGAAAGAACTGAGAAAAATATTCTGCATAAGTACTTTATTTCAAACTAAAAGTATACTTTTATTTGATAATAATTAATGAACTTCAACTTAGTCATTAACAAGCTGACAAGTATAAGATGAACTTCAGACTAGTATACCTGAAATGGCAGGAGTCAGAATTCCATCGCCGATTACCATGCAAGTGCCAACAACTACAAGAATAAGAAGTGCATTCTTCCTGAACGGATATGCCTCCAACCATCTTTTTGTTTTTGCAGCAAATGAATGCTCATGGAATGTGCTACGGCTGTAAGTAGTCAACTCCTCATCAGTTCGATGTTGGTTTGGAATTGTGTTTATCTTAGCATGTCGACAAAGTAACGAATAAAGAGCAAAAGTCCCACCTGAAAATGGTAAATTCAGTTATGCCATTGTAGTGCACCATAAAGTACATATGCTCTTGCATTGGGAAATGTAGCTGATGCTACTGCAGAGAGCCCTTTCAATTAGATTAAACTGATGAGTTACCAAGTAATAATTAGAAAATGTTTCTCTTGTTTCACAATAGTTACATACTCAGTTATGAGGAATTCAAAAACATAGTTAAAATTAAATGCCTGATTTTAACATGAAGCTCAATTTTACTTTGTGAAGCCTCCATAATATTATCAAACTTAGAAAAATTGGTTTGCTGCAGTAAATAAATAACCTCTATTACTCAACAAAGCGGTGCACACAAAAGCATTTAATATTCCTTCATGAAAAGGCATTACTATCGATGAGACAATCACGTAAAAGAAGGTTCTTTTGGCAAGCAGTCTCAATAATTGAACTCCGATATCGCTTGTCAAGCTAGAAAATATTCAGCAAGGGCATTAATATAAATGAGAGATAATCTGTCTTTTGCCTCCATTTCAAATTGCTCCATTCTATCCTTATAGCAATACGGGCTACTTATAGCTTACCAATGGGCCACTCGGTATCAAATATCAATAGGGGTGCTCTTGTCTAATGGAGTCAGCCTATGGACAATGCTAGGCAGACCAAAGTGGTTGCTTTCTGCACCAAACATAATTGAATTCTGAATTGCACTTTTTTTAGGCTATGATTTGGTGGTAATTGAGGGCACATACTTTCTAAGATTCGGTTTTTGAGACACTTTTAACTCTTTAATTTGAGAGGACTTCAAAAGACAGATCCTTGTGATTGAAAATCTCCAATTAGACTAAGCTTATGGCAAAGGAACGGGGCAGACCGCCTTCGGCTATGTCAAAAACTGTCTTTTCCTTCTCCAGAAAGTGAGACTAGTTGGCTGCAATAGATTGAGTGCTTCATCTGATACAGCGACAGAAAGAGTGGACTGTGGTATATATAACGGGTTAACAAGACCTAACCCTCTTTATTATTTACAGTCCCAGAACAGAAAATCGTGTCATGAATCTTAGTATACCTCCTTAAGATTCAGCTATGGTGCCTTAATTTGAGAGGTGTGAGATGAATTTTCAGGGCTGCATGTTAGTAGGATTGAGTGACTGTAAGACTCATTCTAACTTGTTTCAACATTGTTCTTTGCCTTGAGGCTGATGCAAGAAACTATTCTTTGCCACATCATTGCTTAATGTTTTTAGCTATTAGATATTGAGATCATTATGACAACAAGAATGGAAAGACACTATGCTGTTGCTGGTAAGGATGAAGTGTTTTTCTGCAGGGTATAATCTTTAACAGGATCAGAAGGCTTTCTTTGTTGATCTTAACTTTCTATTTACTCGAAGTAGCATACAAATCTTATCCTTTTACATATAAATACATTTGTAGGTTTAGAAAACTTGAGCAAGGGGAATGAGAATAGCAACCATGCTCTTGCATACTAGAAGTTCTTTGTCCTATCTATGTGGAGCAAAAATGGTGTCTTTATGAAGGTACGTACAGGTGGATTGTTGTCATATACCAATTTATTGACATGAAAATGAATTGGGAGAAGAAGCGTATGGAAACATAAATTACAATGTATTCAAAAAGAGGAGTAGAAGCTGAGTAGCATCACCATAAATGCTTGAGGAGCAATGACCATTTTGTTTTGAAAACAACTTTTAAAACCATATATGGATTTCTATGTTAAACAAATCACATAAAAGTTTAACCCGCAGTCCATTCGTGATATTTTCCCTTGGACCTAGGCCGCACGACTTTAAAACGTGTCACTATGGTCTAAGGTATGCTTTCTTATATCCAACATCTCTCCCGTGTATTGCCAATACATCCCCTCTGAGGCTTGCCCCACCTTCCTGGGTTTTACCTAAACTCAGTGTTTAACTGAGGTTTGCCCCACCTTATAGGGATTTGCCTCAACTCAGTTGAACGCTGAGGTTTGCCCCATTATCGCTCAAGGTTGCACGCGGAGTAACTTCGATACCATGTGCAATAGCCCAGCCAACTAGTGATATTGTCCGCTTTGGACCTAGGCTCTCACGACTTTAAAACGTGTCACTAGAATCTAAAGCATGGTTCTTTATATATCCAACATCTCTCTCGTGTTTGCCGATATGAGATTTGCCTAGAGTGTTACAAAAAGAAATTGCAAGAAAGAGACAATTTGGTAGACCATGTCAAATCTGAAACAAATGTCCTACCATTGGCGAAAATCATGCAGAATACTACAGAAAATAAAGGAATCTTCTGTGTCCAACTACGAGAAATCAGCAGCACCATGCCTTTCAGCTCAGAATATTCTTTCGTGGCCATACCTACAGCTCCACCTTTGTTTCATTTTCTCCAAGAAGAGAGCAACTCCAGAATACTGCTCATTAGGTGGATCAGTTTCTTGATGTATCTGCTCTATATCTTCTGTCCCTCTTCTCACCTTACAGACACATACTCTTTCACACATCCTGTTGCTTGTTAGCCCTGATTTTCAATGCTAGGTTCCAAGTTGGTAACCTAGAAATTGCAGGTGTCTCTTTAATTTACCGGTCTTCAAACTGCCGGACAAGGGAGAAAGTGGACCTAGCTTCTATCAAATTAAGGTCGAAAATCAAGGTAAGACAGCATATATGCCTTACTTAAAATGTCTTGGTAGCTCAGAGTTAGAATTTTCAGCTACATATGGAATCGACATTTCATTGAGGAAGGAAATCTGCTAAGCCTTTTTGATGCAGCGATGGAACACTTATTAATCACAGGACATGCATATATATACAGGTATGAGGCATGACATTAATCATACGAGTGAGATTTGTGCAAAATCAGCTTACCTTGGCCATTGTCGTTTGCTCTACATACAATGAAAACATACTTGAGGAGAGGGATAAGCGTAAGAGAGTATATAATTAATGAAAGTGCTCCAATGACATCCTCTGGATCATCAATTCCATGGGGAAATGTATTGTTGTAGACATACAAGGGAGATGTCCCAAGGTCTCCATACACCACCCCAAGACTCTGATAAGCAAGCCGCAATAACAACAATGTCGAGAATTTCTGAATTAAGACAAAGTCAATCAGGCAACTGGCTAAAACAATGACCAGTCTAAATGGTCCATTGGTTCATTCATTTTATGATCTACGAAATCAGACACAAGTCTGCAGAGGATGTACAATTTCAATCATCTGCTTTCATCATAGTGTTCACAAAAGATGAAGTAAGCAAGTGCACGCATGTCGAATTACACACATACACACACACATGCATACTTATGTATGTATGTACATATACATGTGATACATGATATTTGATATCACCCTAAAATCATCCTCTAAGTTTACTTGAATATCTAACCAATCATTCAGTGGCAGATACATTAATTCAAGTCTTACAAGATCCATCTAATTCTTTACATATCTATTTTATGAGACTGCAAATTACTCGTGCATTAAGATCAAGTAGGTAAGAAACAATCCAAGCATCTTCAAGCTGAATAACTGCTAACCTATTAAACTTTGGCCGCATACAAAAGAAAGAAAGAAAGAAAGAAAGAAAGAAAGAAAGAAAAGAAGCACTAAACCAGTAAAGCAAGCAGAAAGCAAGGGTCCCAAAAAAAGAAAAAGAAAAAGAAAGGTATCTTTGACATAAACCTACTTCTGAGGAATCAATAGAAGAAAGCTACATCTTATACCTTTTCTCTATACATATTCCTTAGCCTTCCAGCTTCCTCATCCATAGGCTGATCCAGCTTTTGCTCTAAATCCCACATCCCTCCTTTACTTTCATTATTATTCTCTTCATCAATTTCCATTCCCGAAGCCATCCTCTCAGGGAAAGCCAAAATTGGAAATGAAACAGTTCAAGAACACTGTATATATCCAAAAACAAGATTTGATTTTTTTTAAGCTAGTGCAAGAATTCTCAAGTGGGGTCAGCTCAGCTCAGACCACTACCCCAATCAATATCAGCCACAGGAAACAGCAAACCAATTTGGTAACTTCAACCCCTTTCAGTAGAAAACCACCATTAGTTATGTACTGAATATGCTGAATTTAAAGAAAGATTCTTTTTTTTTTTTTTTTACTTATCTTCAATAAAAGAGCTCAAGAGACTTCAATATTGGAAGAAAGTGACTAAAACCCAATTCTTGAAAAGGAAAGAGAGAGAGAAAGAGGGGGAAATTGTGGCTGCAAAAAGAAGAGTCTGTTGTGGCTTTTTTTGTATTTTTGCAGTCATTGCTGCTTCAGAAAAACTAACTTTTTTCGTTCACTGTTTCTCTTTCCTGAAGAAGATTTACAGAGCAAACAAAACAAAAAACTCAAAATCACTTTTCATCTCTTGCTACACTGCTCTGTCTCTCTGTGTGTTTGTGTGTCAGATATAGAGAGAGAGATTTGATGAGTACTATTTCATGCAAAGCTGGCAGTTTCAGAAGTAAGTTAAGATGTTATTACATGGTTAGATTAGTATTAATCTTATAAAGAATGTAGACTCTACTGACCAAATATTGTTTAATGCTCCACCGGTTTTAATTTATAGATAGCATTTTCATTTCAAAATGTGTCATTATATTTGATTTCACTAATAATATTCCCTCCGTCTTAATTTACCTGGAATATCATTATTAGAAAACAATTTTTTCTTTGACTACAATTTCTCACTTGTTTTTAAATATTTTGAATTAATAACTAAGTTAGTGTATAATAGTACTCTTGATGTAATTTTTAAATATATAAATCTTAAATTAAAAGTTTTAAAAATTTATGTCTGAATTCACATAGTTAATTATTGTAGGTGTTTTGATCCTTATAATCTCAACCACTTCACATAAATTGAGACGAAGAAAATAGTATTCTATATAATTTCATAACGCTATATATTTTATCTATCAAATTAACGTTTTAATTATTCTTTTAACATTTTTCTTAGTGTCACTAATATATAAAATTGAATTAGTAAATTCCTAGCTGTTGATCAAGTGAAACAGTTGCATGAGTTCACATATCTACGGTGAGGGCAGGTTAAAGTAAGTTGATGAATCAATACGACCACTTTCTTTTCATATGTATGTGAAGGAAGATTAATGTTGTATACCGATATAAACCATAAAGAAATAAATTTGAACTACGATTAATAAAAACCAAAAATATATGTATTTAGTAAAACATAAGATTATTGAATGCACTCTCATCATAGCGACAAGTGTAAGATAAAATCATCTTGAATAGAACAAAGCAGATATTACATATATAGACGAATTTAGAATTTAAATTTTATGAATTTAATTTTTAATAATATTGGCTTAAATCTATTACTTATTATATTTTAATAAATTCTTACACGTTAATTATACTCTATATCAAAAATATTGAATTTAAATAAATCTGATGGTATCCGGCTCTATGACATAGTGCTGTAGTTATGTGATCATTGTGGCATTTTTTCTTATTGCGTGACAGGATCTTAGACCTTGGCAGGTACAAAGGGGGAAAAAGTCGATTCCTGATCGAACAATAATAATAAATATGTTACTATAATCATGCCAAGAGAAGATAATGGTATTTAAGGGATAAATAATCAATAAAATAGTTACTAGGTTTTGAGAGCATTATTATTTTAATAAACAGTATAAGGGGAAGGTTTAACATAATGTTAAAATCATTACTTTGTTTTATGTCTTTAGCGAAAAAGTGTGCCACCATAATTGAATTTGACTGTTTAATCAAGATAGCCCACCATATGACAAAATCCATGTAATCTAGTTGAGCACAATAATAATAATAATAATAATAATAATAATAATATTATTATTTAATATTATTATTATTATTATTATTATTATTATTATTATTGATGTCTTATTGCATTCATCTAGTGGAGGCACATTATTTCTTGGCCTTTCATATCCCAAAATATTTTCTTTTATACCCTACGTGGGAAAAAATGTCAACTTCAATACTTTAAAAAAGAAAAAGGAGTCGTATATGTGCTGGATAAAAGAGAAATACAATAAATTATATTGTACAGAAAATGAAATACAGTCGTACTAATCCACCAAAGTCCAAGATGAAAGCAAATATTATAGTAACACTAACAACTTTGTACGATGAACACCATGGTACCATAAACACAAATTTTTTTTTTTTTTTTTTTTTTTGATACATTAGCATTTGCAAAGATATGCTATTTTTTCGCCACAATACCTCAAATTAATGGAGTGATACTTTACTTATAAATAAATAAAAAAATTATACCACATACGAATACAAAATTTGTGATTTACAGAATATTATAAAATAATTTTCTTATATAATATACTGAATCAGGAACGATATAACATAATGGTTAAACTTTCACAATAAAAATAATCCTCAGTCTTAAGCATCAAACGATTTATGCTTTTTATAATTCTACAACATATTTTACATTATATTAGATAAGTAAAAACTAAACTATGAGGATATATGCAAGTACAATCACCTAGAGCTATTATGGATAATTAGGAATCGAAATGCTCAAAGTAAAAGTTAAAGCACTAAACTAAATATCTGAAGTTACAAGTGAGGGTAGGAGCGCTCCCTCTTCCCTTCCAGAGGGAGAGTTATAGGCGATAGAGAGAGGAATAAATATGAAAATGAAACCTGGCACGACTTTATTCCACTGAAGAGGAGGCACATATTAATATTACTCATGTTATTTTAATTTATTTGAATCTATCAATTAGATATAGAATTTAAAAAGAAAATAAATATTTTCAAAACTTGTTATCCTAATAAGTCATATTTGTATGGCAATGATACTTTACTTGTGGCGCTAAACATGCGAACGAAGCATAAAACTTTTTTATTGAGATGGAACTAAAAGTTTATGTTAAATTATTTCTAGATTATTCTTTTTGGGATGAAGTAAAAGAAAATAGATTACATAAATAGTAATTGGGGGGGTGTAAAATGTCACGACCCATCCGGAGGGCCGCGACATGGCACCGGACTCTGCTCTCAGAGTGCCCGCGTACTCCTCATATCTGCTATCTTACTTTCTTTGTTATCTATAAAGCCTGTCATACGCATGCAGTTTCGAACAATATCATAATGGACTGAAACATCGTACCATGACATAAACATACTTATATACATAGTGCTCCAACGGGGCTACAGTGCAAAACTATACAACATAATACATATGCCGACGAGGCATACATATGCCGACGAGGCAATACAACTGTACATGAGTCAACCCAACACTTGTCTACGCATACACTGACATTTGTCTATGCACTACTGACATTGTCTAAGAGCCTTTACTAGAACGTACATTATGCAACCTATGTCGGAACAGGGCCCCGACATGCCAAAACGCCTATACAAATTGCATACCAAGACTCTAGTAAGTCCGAAGGATGAGCCTTGCTAATATCTGCTGAACTGGAGGGCCTACTGCGGTGGAGGAGCTCCATCTATCAGTCTATTAGGACCCGCAGCACGACATGCAGCGTCCACAAATAAAGGACGTCAGTACGGATAATGTACTGAGTATGTAAAACAGGGAACATAATGTAAGAACAACAATGAGCATCAGGATAGAAACATATAACCTGTAATAAATGAATTGCCTCTGAGGGCGGCTAACCATACATATTCGTAGTGCTTATTCATATACATATAACCTTTATATCATCATCATATTCATGTTCATTATCATTATCATCGTCTTATACTGCGCCTCTGTGGGCTTACCATTTTCATATACATTTATTGATATCATATACATTTACATAGTCGTTGCCTCATACAATTACATACGCCTCTGTGGGCTCGTCATCATTATATGCCTCTGTGGGCTCGTCATCATCATCGTATCATAGCATATCTTACCCGGCCGTATTAGGCTCGGTCATAACATACCCGGCCTTCATTAAGCGCGGTCATACGAATTAGATTACACATATATATATAATACATGGCATGCTCGTTTATAAAAATATGTTCCAGACCCTTTTTAGTGACATACGATTGCTATCCCCTTTTTCACGTAATTAATAATATCTCTTTAGTATAAACCTTATAAGGCTCAGGAAATACTATCAACATTGATATCACAAAAACAAGAACAATCCTTCCATAGAGGGAAACAATATAAGCAACCCTAACTTCTAAGAATAGAGTATCCTTTTGGGGCTCGTTCATTGCATTGTATTCAATAGGAGTCGTGCAAAAGAAAGAACAGTATAGTCTTACATACCTGGTATATACTGCACCAGTTCTCGAGCTACGCAATTGCTACAATTCATTAGTCTACAATTAAAGAACAGTTCAACCGTCACTCACTATGCGTCATAGTTATCATTAATCATAATTTCCTAAATTCATATGGTGCTTCTCCACACCCTTCCTCCCCTACCTTATCAAACATATTTATAACACATGCAACTCATTTACGACTCATAATAACCATGACCCATTCCGTTAGTATTTATCTTGATTTCATGGCTTCCAAACACCTTCCCATGAGTCCTTACAGGCATGCAACAACATATCACGAATGCCCAAGGGAAAATTGCATGGAAGGGAGTAATAACTTACCTTGCATGTGAATTATCTAGCCTTTTCCTTCGATTCCTCAAATTCTAAGTCTTGCCCTCAATTTGGGTTTGTAGGAGGAGGAAACTCAGCTAGGGTTTCTCTTTAGTTCTTCAATTTCTTGATTCCTTCTTCAATTTAGGGCTTGGAAGAGGAAGAAATTGATTATGTTGGGGTGGGATTATGGGAAGGAGTCGTGGGGGTCTTCTTTCTGTGTTTGAGCCTCAGAAAAATGAGAAAGAATTGAGTTGGACCCCTTTTATGGGTCTGTCAATAAGTGACACACGTGTCTGGTGTTTTTCAGATTTTACGGGTTGTAACACTCTCCCCCCCTTAGGAACATTCATCCCCGAATGTAGGGATCTACGGAAACCAGTGTATCCGAGCATTAAATGAAAGGTAATAATGAAGAGTATCCCAAGTTCCTATTTACCTTATACGGATGCTTCTCCCTTCAATGCATTCTGCGTTTCTTCGGCATCATCATTATTTACATTGTGGAACAAGCACAGATATATAGCTTTCATCTCTTCTTCTGCTTCCCACGTCATTTCCTCCATATTTCTGTTCCTCCATAATACCTTGACAGAAGCTACATCCTTTGTCCTTGGCTTGCAGATTTGTCGGTCTAATATAGCCACTGGTAACTCTTCGTATGTTAGATCCTCTGAAATCTGTATGTCTTGGATGGGGACGACCCAAGAAGGATCTCTGATACATTTCCTCAACATGGACACATGGAATACCGGATGGACAAATTCCATTTCGGATGGTAGTTCTAACTCATAGGCAACATGTCCAATTCGTCGAAGGATTTTGTATGGACCGATGTACCTCGGGCTCAGTTTACCTTTCTTTCCGAAGCGCATGACACCCGTCATTGGCGAGACTCTCAGGAATACCCAATCATCAACTACAAACTCTAGATCACGACGTCGGACGTCAGAGTAGGACTTTTGCCTGCTTTGTGCCGCCTTTAATCGTTCCTGTATCACCTTTACTTTCTCAATAGCTTGGTGAATTAGATCTGGCCCATATAATTCAGTTTCACCAATTTCAAACCACCCAACTGGTGATCTACATCTTCTCCCATATAGTGCCTCATATGGGGCCATCTTAATACCGATATGGTAGCTGTTATTGTAAGCAAACTCTATAAGTGGAACATGGTCATCCCAACTACCTTTGAAATCTAGAACACATGCTCGCAGCATATCTTCCAGTGTCTGAATGGTACGTTCAGCCTGTCCATCAGTTTGCGGATGAAAAGCAGTGCTGAGATTTACTTGTGTACCCAGACCTTTCTGAAAAGACTTCCAAAAGTCGGCTGTGAATTGGGCTCCTCTGTCTGATATAATAGACATTGGTACCCCATGAAGTCTAACGATTTCCTTGATGTACAACTTTGCATAATCTTCAGCTGTGTAGGTTGTCTTAACCGGCAGAAAATGAGCACATTTGGTAAGTCGATCCACTATCACCTAGATGGAGTCGAATTTACGACTGGAGCGAGGTAATCCAACAATGAAGTCCATGTTAATTACCTCCCATTTCTAGGTTGGAATTTCCATATTCTGGAGCAATCCATCTGGTTTCTGATGTTCTATCTTTACTTGTTGGCAATTGGGACATCGGGCTACAAATTCTGCGATAGACCTTTTCATACTATCCCACCAATACTGCTCCTTGACATCATGATACATCTTTGTTGAGCCAGGATGGATGGAATATCGGGATTGATGAATTTCCCTCATAATCTTTTTTCGCAATCCTGCTACATTAGGCACACATAATCAGTCTCGGCACCTCAGTGTTCCATCTTCTGCGATCTCAAAAGTTGAAATTTTACCTTGCTGGATGCTCTCTTTCAATCGCAACAACGTGGGATCTTCGTATTGCCGTGCCTTCACTTCAGCTACGAGAGATGATTCTGATGTATTATGTACAACAACACCTCCATCCTCGGAGTCTAACAGTCTGACTCTCATGTTATCTAGCTGATGAAGCTCTTAAGTCAAACTCCGTTTACCTGCTTCAACGTGCACTAAACTTCCCATTGACTTACGACTGAGGGCATCTGCCACAACATTGGCTTTGCCCCGATGATACAATATTTCAACGTTGTAGTCCTTCAGCAATTCGAGCCAACGTCGTTGTCTCAAATTTAACTCTTTCTGACTGAAGATGTATTGCAAACTTTTATGGTCTGTGTAAATGTCCACATGGACACCATATAGATAGCGTCGCCATGTCTTCAAAGCATATATTACCGCAGCCAATTCCAAATCATGGGTTGGATAATTCTTTTCATGCTTCTTCAATTGCCTCGAAGCATAAGCAATCACCCTCCCGTGCTGCATCAATACACATCCCAAACCTATGCCGGAGGCATCACAATATGCCACATAACCTTCGGTCCCGTCGGGAAGAGTAAGAACTGGAGCGGATGTTAATCGATCCTTCAGTTCCTGAAAGCTCCGCTCACAAACATCCAACCATTGGAATTTGGTGGCTTTCTGGGTCAGCTTAGTTAATGGTGCTGATATAGAAGAAAATCCTTCAACAAACCGCCTGTAGTATCCTGCTAACCCCAAGAAGCTACAGACTTTTGATGGTGTAATAGGTCTTGGCCAATTCTTGACTGCATCGATCTTTTGAGTATTGACACTAATACCCTCATCAGATATCACATGGCCTAAGAAGGCTACTGAGTTCAGCCAAAACTTACATTTGGAGAGTTTTGCATATACCAGGTGATCTCGAAGGGCCTGCAAGACTATCCGCAAGTGACCCATATGTTCTGCCTCTGAACGGGAATACACTAAGATATCATCAATGAATACCACCACTAACACATCAAGATAGGGCCTGAATACTGTGTTCATGAGATCCATGAAAGCTGCCGGGGCATTTGTTAGCTCAAACGACATTACTAGGAACTCAAAATGCCCATATCTCGTTCGGAAGGCTGTTTTTGGAATATCTTTCTCCTTGACTCTCAACTGAAAATATCCTGAACATAGGTCAATTTTGGAGAAATAATTGGCTCCCTGGAGTTGGTCAAACAGGTCATCAATTCTTGGAAGTGGATATTTGTTCTTTATGGTGACCTTATTCAACTGATGATAATCGATACACATCCGTAACGGTCCGTCCTTCTTTCGTACGAACAAGACTGGCGCACCCCAAGGTGAAGTGCTAGGCCTAATGAAGCCTTTATCCAGCAAGTCCTTCAACTGTACTTTCAACTCTAGCAATTCTGCTGGGACCATTCTGTATGGAGGGATAGAAATTGGGTGAGTATCAGACAACACATCGATGCCAAACTCAATCTCTCTTTCAGGAGGAAGACCTGGGAGTTCATCTGGAAAAACAATCGAAAATTTATTGACTACAGGAATTGATTGTAGAGTAGGCGACTTCGACTCTGCATCCATAAATTGAACAAGATGGTAGATATAACCCTTGGAGATCATCTTTCTTGCCTTAAGGTAGGAAATAAACCTACCTTTCGCCGTAGCAATGTTTCCCTTTCATTCAAGGATGGGCTCACCCGGAAATTGAAATCTAACCATCTTCGTATGGCAATCAACAGTCGCATAGCAGGATGCCAGCCAATCCATTCCCATTATCACATCAAAATCAACCATTTCTAATTCACATAAATCTGCCCAGGTTTGACGACTACAAATCGTCATAGCGCAACCTCTATACACTCTCTTGACAACCACGGAATCTCCTATTGGAGTAGATACCGCAAATGGCTTACTTATTAGCCCAGGTTCAACATCAAACTTACCAGCCACAAGGGGTGTAACATAGGATAACGTGGATCCGGGATCAATCAATGCATATACATCATGAGAAAGCACTGATAATATACCTGTGACAACATCCGGAGATGACTCAAGATCCTGTCGGCCTGCTAGGGCATATATTCGATTTTGAACACCACTTGAGCTCGGTACTGTACCGCTACCTCTGCCACGACCTGCTGGCTGCTCGGGACCCCGTGCTGGAGGTTGAATTGGTAAGGAAGAACCAGCTACAGATCCAGTTTATTGAGCCATACCACCATCCCTTCTGTAAGGACAGTCCCGCATCATGTGGCCGGGCTGTCCGCAGAAATAGCATGTATCCGAGACGACACGGTCCAAAGTGGGTCCTACCGCATTGCTCACAACGAGGCATTGGGGATCGCATCTGACTAGTAACCCTGTGATGGGGCGAGCCTGATGCCCGCGAACTCTGAAACCGTCGAGGGGCACTAGATACTGGTGGTGTTGAATTCCTTAAAGAATGGGGCCTTACACTACTTCTGGAGTCACCAGAATGCCCTGCAAATCTTGTTCTCTTATGCTGGCTCCTCTCCTGCTCCCCGTCTGCCCTTTGTTGGCATTTACGATCCTCAATGGTCTGGGCATAGGCCTGAATACGGGAGATATCCATGCCCTCTATCAGGGAAGCTGTTGTGCATTCATTTATTAAGTGTGGTCCCAATCCATTCACGAACAAGTGAACCCTGTCTCTCATTTCGGCCACCATGTGGGGAGCATATCTTGCCAGAGAGTCAAACTGCATACTGTACTCTCGTACATTCATATTACCTTGTTTAAGGTTCAAGAATTTATCAGCCTTAGCCCGTCGAATGTCAACTGGCAAGTAGTGACGAAGGAACGCCTCAGAGAACTCATTCCACACAGGTGGGGGACCATTCGGACCCCTGGACCTCTCCCAACTGTCATACCAGAAGACTGCTAAATTCCGCAATCGATAAGAAGCCAGTTCTACTGCCTCTGTGTCGCTGGCATGCATAACCCATAGTGTGCGGTGTATTTGATCAATGAAATCCTGCGGGTCCTCCTTAGGATCAGACCCGGTAAAAACTGGAGGATCCAAATTGATGAAGTCACGAACCCTTGCACTAACCGGTCTTCCAGTAGCGCCGGTATTCTGTCTCTGAGCCTGGGAAGCTACCAGGCTAGTCAACAACTGTACTGCAATCCTCAAGTCCTGGTCTGCGTTACCAGTGGAAGGGACTGGGGATGCTGGGCGACTCCTAATATCCTCTGGGAAGGGAGGAGTAGATGAGGTCCGAGAAGGCATCTCACTTTGAGGCTCACTTTGGCCTTCTCTAGCTTGGGCACCTGACTGGTCCCCTCTCCGGCATTTGTATCGAGCCGTCTACTATTTGCTTGCTTCCTGGCCGAAGGAATCGCTGTAGGTAAACAAGGCAAGTATTAATGAACACTTACGACTCAACTCTATGCACGATCTAGATTCAGAAAGAAGGTAACAATCCTAAATGTCATGTAGCCTTCTGATTATGAAAGGTGGTGCGCTACACACCCATAATCAAGACTCTACTAGACACGGCTCATAGACAATCCCTAGGACATGACCTTGCTCTGATACCGATTCTTGTCACGACCCAACCGGAGGGCTGCGACACGGCACCGGACCCTGCTCGCAGAGTGCCGGCGTACCCTTCATATCAGCTATCTTACTTTCTTTACTATTTAGATGGCCGGTGAATGCCCATATTCATAACAACAATGATCATAATTAACTTGGACCTTCCGATAACAACGCATTTTATACACATACCTCCACAGAAACACTGTATTCATAACGTAGGCATACATATTCAACATACCACGGCCGACACGGCCAGTGTGCAAAAGCAATACAACATAATACATACGCTTGCCGACAAGGCAATTCAGCCGTACATAAGTCATCCCATTGTCTTAACATAATTCAATACCTGACTGTACATGTCATTGACCGACACTTATCTATGCATAGACTGACATTTGTCTATGAGCCTCTACTAGAACTTACATTATGCAACCTATGCCGGAACAAGGCCCCGACATGCCCAAAACGCCTATACAACTTACATACCAAGACTGCAGCAAGTCCGAAGGATGAACCTTGCTAATATCTGCTGAACGGGATGGCCTACTGCGGTGGGAGCTCCGTTCATCAGTCTATCAGGACCTGCAGCACGACATGCAGCGTCCACAAATAAAGGACGTTAGTATGGATAATGTACTGAGTATGTAAAACAGGGAACATAATGTAAGAACAACAATGAGCATCAGGATAGAAACATATAACCTGTAATAAATGAATTGCCTCTGATGGCGGCTAACCATGACATATTCGTAGTGCTTATGCATATACACATAACCTTTATAACATCAACATATTCATATTCATTATCGTTATCATCGTCTTATACCTACGCCTCTGTGGGCTTACTATTTTCATATACATTTATTGGTATCATATACGTTTACATAGTCGTTACCTCATTCAATTACATACGCCTCTGTGGGCTCATCATCATCATATGCCTTTGTGGGTTCGTCATCATCATATGCCTTTGTGGGTTCGTCATCATCATATGCATACGCCTCTGTGGGCTTCATCATCATCATTTCATAGCATATCTTACCCGACCGTATTAGGATCGGTCATAACATACCCGACCTTCATTAGGCACGGTCATACAGATTAGATTACACATATGCATAATACATGGCATGCTCGTTTATAAAAAAAATGTGTTCCAGACCCTTTTTTAGTGACATACGATTACTATCCTCTTTTTCACGTAATTAATAATATCTCTTTAGCATGAACCCTATAAGTCTCGGAAAATACTAACAACATTGATACCACAAGAACAAGAGCAATCCTTCCATAGAGGGAAACAATATAAGCAACCCTAACCTCTAAGAATAGAGTATTCTTTAGGGCTCGTTCGTGGAATTGTATTCGATAGGAGTCGTGCGAAAGAAAGAACGATATAGTCTTACATACCTGGTATATACTGCACCAGTTCTCAAGCTATGCAATCGTTACGATTCCTTAGTCTACAATTAAAGAACAATTCACCCATTCCTCACGAAGCGTCATAGCTATCATTAATCACAATCCCCTAGTTTTGCATGGTGTCTCCCTACACCCTTCCTCCTCTAAACATTATCAAACATAGTTATAATACATGCAACTCATTTACGACCCATAATAACCATGAACCATTCCGTTTAGTAGTATTTATCTTGATTTCATGGTTTCCAATCACCCTCCCGCAAGTCCTTACAGGCATGCAACAACGTATCAGTATCATGAATGCCCCAGGGAAAATTGCATGAAAGGGAGTAATAACTTACCTCGCATGTGAATTATCTAGCCTTTTTCCTTCGATTCCTCAATTTCTAAGTCTTGCCCTCAATTTGGGTTTGTCGGAGGAGGAAACTCAGCTAGGGTTTCTCTTTAGTTCTTCAATTTCTTGATTCCTTCTTCAATTTAGGGCTTGGAAGAGGAAGAAATTGATTATGTTGGCGTGGGATTATGATAAAGGGTCGTGGGGGTCTTCTTTCTGTGTTTGAGCCTCCGAAAAATGAGAAAGAATTGGGTTGGACCCCTTTTATAGGTCTGTCAATAAGTGACACACATGTCTGGTGTTTTTCAGGTTTGCGATCGCATTTCAGCCGCAAACATGACAGGCGCTTCGCATTCTGGCTGCAAATCTCAACCCAGAATTCTGTTGCATTATGCGACGCAGAAGGGCCAGATTTGCGGTTCGCATTTTCAACAATGCGACCGCATTCTGGTCGCATTTCTGACGCAGATTCAGCCCAGAACTCTGTCCATTCTGCGATGGAAGATGTCACATTTGCGGTCCGCATTTGCATTATGCTGTTCGCATACTGGCCGCATTTTTGACACAATTTCAGCCCAAAAATCTGTCTCAGTTTTCGATCTTGGTGTTGGATACGTGGTCCGCATTTGTGCTTTGCGGTCGCATATCTAACTATGCGACACCTTCACTCTTTTTCTTAACTTTTGAACTATTTTCTGGGTTCTTAGGCTCTTATATGTGAACTATCTTACGGCGTATTTTAACGTACGATTTTACGGGTTGTAACAATTGTGTTGTTATTTCCTTGACCTTACGTATTCATAATAGAATGAGTCATATGAGCATTGCATGCATTATCTATTTACTATACCGCGCCACGCCATAGTCAGCCGGGCGATATTGTGCATATATATATATATATATGTAAACACCGAGCCGCATTACAATCGGCCGGGCGATGGCACTAATTGTGCAACCACTTATCAGTTGGGTATGATGATGATGAGGCCCACAGAGGCGTATATATGTATATGATGGTTTTTAAAAGAATGTTTATATATATATATATATATATATATATATGTATATGCATATGCATGTCAGGCATGACATGGTTAGTCGCCCTCAGAGGCATTCAGATGGTACCTATTGTATGTTCCTTATCCTGATGCTTATATTATTGCTCATATATTATGTTTAATGTCTTACATACTCAGTACATTATCCGTACTGACGTCCTTTATTTATGGACGCTGCATGTCGTGCTGCAGGTCCTGATAGACTGATAGACTGATAGACGGAGCTCCCCCACCGCGGTAGGCTACCCAGTTCAGCTGATATTAGCAAGATTCATCCTTCGGACTTGCTACAACCTTGGTATGCATTTTGTATAGGCATTTTGGGTATCTCGGGGCCCTGTTCCGACATAGGTTGCATAATGTATATTCTTGTAGAGGCTCATAGACAAATGTCAGTGTATGAATAGACAAGTGTTGGGTTGACTCATGTACAGTTGTATTGCCTCGTCGGCAAATGTATTATGTTGTATAGTTTTGCATTATAGCCTTGTTGGCACATTATGTATATAAGTATGTTTGTGTCATGATATGATGTTTCAGTCCATTATGCTATTGATCGAAACTGCATGCGTACGACAAGCCTTATAGATAATAAAGAATGTAAGATAGCAGATATGAAGGGTACGCCGATACTCTGAGAGCAGGGTCCGGTGCCGTGTCGCGATCCTCTGGTTGGGTCGTGACAAAATTGGTATCAGAGCAGGTCGTGTCCTAGGGATTGTCTATGATCCGTGTCTAGTAGAGTCTTGATTATGGGTGTGTGGCGCGCCACATTTCATAATCAAAAGGCTACTTGACATTTAGGAATGTTACCTTCTTTCTAAATCTAGATCGTGCATAGAGCTGAGTTGTAAGCATTCATTTCTAACATTCATCTTGTTTACCTATAGCAATGCCTTCCGCTAGAAAGCAAGCGAATAGTAGACGACTTGATACAAATGCCGGAGAAGGTACCAGTCAGGTGCCCCAAGATAGAGGAGGCCGAAGTGAGCTTCAAAGTGAGATACCATCTCGGACCTCATCTACTCCTCCTTCCCCAAAGGATATTAGGAACTGCCCAACATGTCCAGTCCCTTCTTCTGGTGCTACAGACCAGGATTTGAGGACTGCGGTACAGTTACTGACTAGCTTGGTAGCTTCCCAAGCTCAAAGGCAAAATACCGATGCTACAGATGGACCAGTTAGTAAGAGAGTTCGAGATTGTGTTAATCTTGATCCTACAGTATTTACCGGGTCTGATCCTAAGGAGGACCCGCAGGATTTTATTGACCAGATACACCGCACACTGCGGGCTATGCATGCCACTGATATAGAGGCAGTAGAACTAGCTTCTTATTGGTTACGGGACTTGGCAGTCTTCTGGTATGATAGTTGGGAGAGATCCAGAGGTCCAAATGCTCCTCCACCGGTGTGGAACGAATTTTCTGAGGCGTTTCTTCGCCACTATTGACCGGTTGAGGTACGACGAGCCAAAGCTGACAAATTCTTGAACCTCAAGCAAGGTAATATGAGTGTACGAGAGTATAGCATGCAGTTTGACTCTTTGGCAAGGTACGCTCCCCATATGGTAGCTGAGATGGGTGATAGGGTCCATCTGTTCTTGAACGGATTGGGACCCCATTTGATAAATGAGTGTACAACAGCGTCCTTGATAGAGGGCATGGTATATCTCGTATCCAGGCTTATGCCCAGACACTAGAGGATCGTAAGCGTCAACAAAGAGCTGATAGGGAGCAGGATAGGGGCCAACACAAGAGATCGAGGTTTGCAGGATACTCTGGTGACTTCAGAGGTAGTATTAGGCCCCGACCTTCGAGGAGTTGGGTGCCGTCTGGAACTAGTTCCCCTCCACAGTTTCAGAGGCCTCAATATGACCGATCTATCTATTCGGGTACAGGTCAGGGTTCGCAGGCATCAGGCTTGCCACATCATGGGGATAATAGTCAGACGAGGTCCTCAATGCCTCATTGTGATCAGTGCGGCAAGGGCCACCCAGGACCATGCCGTCAAGGTTCTGATGCATGTTACTTTTGCGGGCAGCTTGGCCATATGATACGGGATTATCCTAGTAGGAGAGATGGTGGTATGGCTCAGCCAACCGGATCTGTATCTGGTTCTTCCTTATCAATTCGACCTCCAGCACGGGGTCCCCAGCAGCCAGCAAGTCGTGATAGAGGCAGCAGTACAGTACCGAGTTCAAGTGGTATTCAAAATCGCTTATATGTTCTAGCAGGTCGACAAGATATTAAGTCGTCTTTGGATGTCGTTACAGGTATATTAGCGGTGCTTTCTCATGATGTATATGCCTTGATTGATCCCGGATCCACATTGTCTTTTGTTACACCCCTTGTGGCTGATAAGTTTGATGTCGAGCCTGAATTAATAAGTAAACCGTTTGCGGTATCTACTCCAATAGGAGATTCCGTGGTTGTCAAGCGAGTATATAGAGGTTGCACTGTGACGATTTGTAGTCGTCAAACCTCGGCAGATTTGTTTGAATTAGAAATGGTTGATTTTGATGTAATAATGGGTATGGATTGGTTGGCATCATGCTATGCAAGTGTTGATTGTCATACGAAGATGGTTAGATTTCAATTTCCTGGTGAACCTATCCTTGAATGGAAGGGAAACGTTGCCACGCCGAAAGGTAGGTTTATTTCCAACCTTAAGGCAAGAAAGATGATCTCCAAGGGTTATATCTACCATCTTGTTCGCATTATGGACGCGGAGGCGGACTCGCCTATTCTACAATAAATTCCTGTAGTCAATGAATTTCCGGATGTCTTTCTAGATGAACTCCCAGGTCTTCCTCCTGAAAGGGAGATTGCGTTTGGCATCGATGTGTTGCCTGATACTCACCCAATTTCTATCCCTCCATATAGAATGGCCCCAGCAGAATTGCGAGAGTTGAAAGTACAGTTGAAGGACTTGCTGGATAAAGGCTTCATTAGGCCTAGCACTTCACCTTGGGGTGCGCAAGTCTTGTTCGTACGAAAGAAAGACGGATCGTTACGGATGTGTATCGATTATCGTCAGTTGAATAAGGTCACCATAAAGAACAAATATCCACTTCCAAGAATTGATGACCTGTTTGACCAACTCCAGGGAGCCAAACATTTTTTCAAAATTAACCTACGTTCAGGGTATTTTCAGTTGAGAGTCAAAGAGAAAGATATTCCAAAAACAGCCTTTCGAACGAGATATGGGCATTTTGAGTTCCTAGTGATGTCGTTCGGGCTAACAAATGCCCCGGCTGCATTTATGGATATCATGAACACTGTATTCAGGCCTTATCTTGATGTGTTCGTGGTGGTTTTTGATGTGCCGGGTAATTTCGGCACATTTTGATACTACTTGCTTAGAGTTTAACTTGTTTTATGTGCTAATTTTACTGATACTTATGTAATTTTAGTGTATTTGCAGTATATCGAGTGTAAGGATCCAAGAGCACGGAAAAGAGCTAAAAAGGCTAACTAAAGACAAGAAAAGACTTAAACAGCATCGCAGATGTGAGTATGCGATCGCAAACAGCGAATGCGGATCGTATAGCTCACAAGCAAATCGCAAACAAGGACAGAACTTTGGGCACTTCTTCATGTCGAGAATGCGGTTGCATATGCAACCGCAAAACAAGAATGCGAATCGCAAATTTGCATTGTGAAATCGCAAACGCAAGCAGAGTTTCTGGGTGAAAATCAGGGTGAAGAATGCGATCGCATAATCGATATGCGAACCACAATTACAGTATGCGACGAAGGCAAATCCTGGGGTTAGAAATGCGACAGAGGAAGAAGATTTGCGAACCACATTTTTGTTTTGCGATAGAAATGCGGTCCGCATTATTACAGCAGGGGAAAACCAGTCCAAAGTTCGCCTCGGGTTTTGGGCCTTTATAAATAGGTTTAATAGGATTTTGTGAGGGATATCTTGTCATAATTGAGAGTACAAAGTACGGGCAATTAACTAGTTTGAATTCTCGGAAACTTTTGGGATCAATTATTTTCTATTTTGTAAGATTATGACAATTACTATTCTTTCTTATTCAATGTTCAGCATGAGTAGCTAAATTTAAACGCTAAGGTTGTGAACCCTAGATGGGTACAATGTTATTGAGATTTTGATATTGAATATGATTTCAACGGATGATTGATATTTATTTACTTCTTATTCTTCAACAGTTGTTAATGGTTGCAAACATTAACGAACGCTAATTAATTCTATCTTTGCTTGGGAAAGCAGGATAGAATTTGGTAGAAGTAAATAACAAAGACTCAAGGCTTTAAATCTTGTTTAATAAAATCGCTTAGGAATAAGTGGGTTTTAATTTGGCATTAGTTGATTGTTCTTAATCACAACTCTTTTGTATTTGGAAATATCATAAAGAGGATATGTTATCCAACTATTGAAAAATGTTGGGTAGTAAATTAGGCATCAATTGCATATCAAGAAAGTTTTCCGTTGGAAATATTCAATATTAATATCAATAGTATTATACTACATAAAGGGGAACATAACCTTGATTTCTTTAATTCATATTATTCACATTCACAATATTGCAATCAGTTTTCGTTTACACTTAAGTTCAATATTCCTTTCTATTACAATTACTTGATAGAATTACGACTTAGTCGAGTATTACACTAATTAGAATAACGTTTCACACCTATTCCCTGTGGGATTCGACCCCGAGGGTTATTATATTTGACACCGACCGCTTACACTATTCTTAAGGTGTAATTTGAGCGTATCAGTTTTCATTGATGATATCTTAGTGTATTCCCGTTCAGAGGCAGAACATATGAGTCACTTGCGGAGGGTATTGCAGAACCTTCGGGATCACCAGTTATATGCAAAGCTCTCCAAATGTGAGTTTTGGCTGAACTCAGTAGCATTCTTAGGCCATATGATATCTGATGAAGGTGTTAGTGTCGATACTCAAAAGATCGACGCAGTTAAGAATTGGCCAAGACCTACTACACCATCAGAAGTCCGTAGCTTCTTGGGGTTAGCAGGATACTACAGGCGGTTTGTAGAAGGATTTTCTTCTATAGCAGCATCATTAACTAAGTTGACCCATAAAGCTACCAAATTCCAATGGTCGGATGTTTGTGAGCGGAGTTTTCAGGAATTGAAAGATCGATTAACATCCGCTCCAGTTCTTACTCTTCCCGAAGGAACTGAAGGTTCTGTGGCGTATTGTGATACTTCCAGTTTAGCGGATATTGGCGAGATCCATCCCTCGGACTTTGCCACAGTCTTGGTATGCATTTTGTATAGGCATTATGGGCATGTCGGGGCCCTGTTCCGACGTAGGTTGTATTATGTTTGTTCTTGTAGAGGCTCATAGACAAGTGTCAAAGTATGTATAGACAAGTGTTGGGTTGACTCATGTATAGTTGAATTGCCTTGTCGGCATATGTATCATTTGCTATATAGTTCTTGCATGACGGTCGTGTCGGCCAGGGTATGTTATATATGTATGTTTCCGTTATGGCACGGTATTTCTGTTGATATGTATGAAATGTATTGTCATCGAAGGGTTTGAGCTAATTATGGTTATTGTCGTTACTTACAAGGGCATTCATCAGCCTTATAGATAATAAAGAAAGTAAGATAGCAGGTATGCCGGCACTCGGCGAGTAGGGTCCGGGTGTCCGTCGCGGCTCTCCGGGTTAGGTCGTGACAACGGCAATATGAAGATCCCACCTTGGTACGATTTAGAGAGGGCCTTCAACAGGGAAAGATTTTAGCTTTTGAGATTGCAGGGGAGGGAACACTGAGGTGCCAAGGCCGATTATGTGTGCCTAATGTAGCAGGGTTGCGAGAGACGATTATACAGGAAATTCATCAATCCCGATAT
Organism: Nicotiana obtusifolia; assembly: GCA_002018475.1. Classification (NCBI taxonomy): domain Eukaryota; kingdom Viridiplantae; phylum Streptophyta; class Magnoliopsida; order Solanales; family Solanaceae; genus Nicotiana; species Nicotiana obtusifolia. Next base: position 77,201 of record MCJB01008412.1, on the reverse strand, counting down.
TCCATCCATCCTGGTTCGACAAAGATGTATCATGATGTCAAAGAGCAATATTGGTGGGATAGCATGAAGAACTCGATTGCAGAATTTGTAGCCCAGTGTCCTAATTGTCAATAGGTAAAGATAGAACATCAGAAACCCGGCGGATTGCTTCAGGATTTAGAGATTCCGACCTGGAAATGGGAGGTGATTAATATGGATTTCATTATTGGATTACCTCGCTCTTATCGTAAGTTTGACTCCATCTGGGTGATAGTGGATCGACTTACCAAATGTGCTCATTTTCTGCCAGTTAAGGCGACTTACACAGCTGAAGACTATGCAAAGCTGTATATCAAGGAGATTGTTAGACTTCATGGGGTACCAATGTCTATTATATCAGACAGAGGAGCCCAATTCGCAGCTAACTTTTGGAAATCTTTTCAGAAAGGTTTGGGCACACAGGTGAATCTCAGCACGACTTTTCATCCGCAGACCGATGGACAGGCTGAACGTACTATTCAGACCTTGGAAGACATGTTGCGAGCATGTGTTCTAGATTTTAAAGGAAATTGGGACGACCATCTTCCACTCATAGAGTTTGCCTACAATAATAGCTACCATTCCAGTATTAAGATGGCCCCATACGAGGCACTGTACGGGAGGAAATGTAGATCACCAGTTGGATGGTTCGAAGTGAAACTGAGTTGTATGGGCCAGATTTGATCCACCAAGCCACTGAGAAGGTAAAGGTGATACAGGAACGATTGAAGATAGCAAAAAGCAGGCAAAGGTCCTATTCTGATGTCCGACGTCGTGATTTGGAGTTTGAGATTGGTGATTGGGTATTCCTGAGAGTCTCACCAATGAAGGGTGTCATGTGCTTCGGAAAGAAAGGTAAACTGAGCCCAAGGTACATCGGTCCATACAAAATCCTTCGACGAATTGGACATGTTGCTTATGAGTTAGAATTGCCATCTGAATTGGAGTTTGTCCATCCGGTATTCCATGTATCTATGTTAAGGAAATGTATCGGAGACCCTTCTCGGGTCGTCCCTATCAAAGATATACAAATTACAGAAGATCTATCATATGAAGAGGTACCAGTGGCTATATTAGACTGACAAATCCACAAGCTAAGAACAAAGGATGTGGCATCCGTTAAGGTATTGTGGAAGAACAAACATACAGAAGAAATGACATGGGAAGCAGAGGAAGAGATGAAGTCTAAATATCCGTACTTGTTCCAGAATATAGATAAGATGATGCCGAAAGAATGCATAACGCACTGAGAGGAGAAACATCCTTACGAGGTAAATAGGAACTTGAGATACTCTTCATTATTACAAATGATAATATGCTAATAGTGTACATGTCCATAAGTTTATATACTCTTGTAGAACCGTACACAGTGTTAAATGCTTCACGATTAGCAGAATCCCCATAGATCCTTACATTCGAGGACGAATGTTCCTAAGGGGGGGAGAGTGTTACAACCCGTAAATTCATATGTTAGATTTTGTGGTAAGATAGTTTACATATAAGAGCCTAAGAACCGGGAAAATAGTTCAAAAAGTCAAGAAAAGAGCAAAAGGTGTCGCAAAGTTGGATATGCTACCGCAAAACTCACATGCGGGCCGCATATCCAACACTGAAATCGCAAACTGAGACAGATTTCTGGGCAGAATCTGTGTCAGGGATGCGGTCATTATGAGACCGCATAATGCAAATGCGAATCGCAAAAGTGACCTCCTTCATCGCATAATGAAACAAAGTTCTGGGCTGAAATCAACATCAGGAATGCGGCCAGAATGCGATCACATTGTTGAAAATGCGAACCGCAAATCTGACCCTCTGTGTCGCAGAGTGTAATATATTTCTGGGCCACGGTTCGTGTCCAGAATGCGAACCGCATGTTGATTATGCGACGAAGATGCTACAGCAAACCTGTAGGCGTCAGACACGTGTGTCACTTATTGATTGACCTATAAAAGGGGGTCCAACCCAGTTCTTTCTTCATTTTCTGAAACTCAAACACAGAAGAAGACCCCCTGCGACTCTTTCTCATAGTCCCACACAAACTTAACCAATTTCTTCTCCTTTCAAGTTCTAAATTGGAGAAAGAATCTAGAAATTGAAGAATTGGAGAAAAGCCCTAGCTGATTTTCCTCTTTCTGCAAGCCCTAATGGAAGTAAGACTTAGAAATTGAAGAACCAAGGTAGAGGGCTAATTAATCAACATGCAAGGTAAGTTACTGCTCTCTTCATGCAATATTTCTCTTGGAAATTCATGGTATGTTGTTTTATGCATGTAAGAACTCATGGGATGGTGATTGGAAGCCATGAGTTCAAGTTAACTTGTGGTAATGGACTGTGTTATGATTTTTTTGGGTTGTTGATGAGCTGCATGTGCTACTACTATGTTTGTGAAGTTTTAGAAGAAAGAGGGTGTGGAGAAAAATCATATAAAGCTAAGGTTGTGATTAGTAATAACTATACCGGTTAAAGAAAAATGATAGAATCGTTTCTTCACTTGTAGACTAAGGAAACTGTAACAATTGCGTAGCTTGAGGATTGGTGCAGCATATACCAGGTATGTAAGACTATACCATTCTTTCTTTGCACGACTCCAATTATACATATGCAATGAACATACGAACCCTCAAAGATACTCTATTCTTAGGAACTAGGAGTGCTTTCTATTGTTTCCCCTCTTATAGGAGGATTGATGTGTTGTTAGCTCTTTGACCTTACGTCGCCATGAAAGTATGATTTATATGAGTCCAGCATGCATTATCTATTTTACTACACCGAGCCACGCTATAGTCGGTCGGGCAATGGCACCTATTGTGCAACTATATATACACCGAGCCGCGTTATGGTCGGCCGGGCGATGGCACTTATTGTGCAACCACTGATCAGTTGGGTACGATGATGAGGAGGCCCACAGAGGCGTATATATATGTATGTGATGATTTTAAAAGGGTGTATATATATATATATATATATATGCATATGCACGTCAGGCATGACATGGTTAGTCGCCCTCAGAGGAATTCAGATGGTACAGGTTGTATGTTTCTTATCCTGATGCTTATTATTGTTCTTACATTATGTTTCTTGTCTTACATACTCAGTACATTATCCGTATTGATGTCCTTTATTTTGTGGACGCTGCATGTCGTGCTGCAGGTCCGGACAGACAGATAGACGAAGCTCCCTCACCACAGTAGGCTATCCAGTCAGCGGATACTGGCAAGATCCATCCCTCGGACTTGACACAGTCTTGGTATGCATTTTGTATAGGCATTATCGGCATGTCGGGGCCCTGTTCTGACGTAGGTTGTATTATGTATATTCTTGTAGAGGCTCATAGACAAGTGTCAGTTTATGCATAGACAAGTGTTGGGTTATGTATAGATAATAGACAGTGGGTTGACTCATGTACAGTTGAATTGCCTTGTCGGCATATGTATCTTTTGCTGTATAGTTCTTGCATGACGGCCGTGTCGGCCATGGTATGTTATATATATGTATGCTTCCGTCATGGCACGGTATTTCTGTTGATATGTATGAAATGTATTATTATCGAATGGTTTGAGCTAATTATGATTATTGTCGTTACTTACACGGGCATTCATCGGCCTTATAGATGATAAAGAAAGTAAGATAGCAGATATGCCGGTACTCGGCGAGTAGGGTCCGGGTGCCCGTCGCGGCCCTCCTATTGGGTTGTGACATGACTGGTACCCTCTCCGGCATCTGTATCAAGCCGTCTACTATTTGCTTGCTTCCTAGTCGAAGGCATTGATGTAAGTAAACAAGGTGAATGTTAGGGACGAACGCTGATGCAATATAATTGCTCTGATACCAACTGATGCAATATAAAATGCGGAAACAAGAAAAGAAAAGATAGAAGCGAGACGCTCTATGAATTATCAAGACAACAAGTAGGAACTAGTCTACTTACCTTCTTGATGAAATCAAGGAGTACCTATGCTATACGAACGACCCTCAAGATAACGATGATCTTGCAAATTGTTCGATCAAACAAAGGAACAAGTTCAATTTTGAATCACACCAAAATTGGACAAGTTAATTCACACGATTTTTGGAGCAATGTGCTTCCGTTTTTTGATTGAAAATAATGTCAAAGGTGTCAAAATAATGAAGTGTTTAGGCTTATATAGGATGAGCCTTTACCTAACTCAAATAGGAAAAGAATAACTAGTAACCTAAATCAACTAGGAAACAACTAATTAACAAAAAGGCTACAATTTGGCTAAGTTTAAGAAATAGTCACGCAGGACTCCAAAACAAGTAAGAATTAATGTCTTCCATAACTATACAATAATATATGCCAAACGCAAACTTCACACGCCAAACGCTTGG
>MCJB01008412.1:41163-72640 GCA_002018475.1 Nicotiana obtusifolia | reverse complement strand
TCATCCTCCCCTTCTTGGGATGATTTCGTCCTCGAAATCGAACCTTCTTCATATTTCAAAGCAACACAAGGAGTCAAGTCAGTGACATTGAATGTCTTAGAGACAGCATAATCATCAGGCAGATCTATGACATAAGCATTATTATTGATCTTCTGCAACACTTGAAATGGTCCATCTCCTCGAAGAGCTAACATCCTTTTCCTATGGTTTGGAAATCTTTCCTTTCGGAAGTGCATCCAAACCCAGTCACCTTTCTTTAAGTCCAGCTTTTTCCTTCCTTTATTCTTCTTGACCGCTACCTTTTCATAAGCATCCTCCAAAGTTTTCCTCACCTTAGCATGCAATTCAAGCAACGCAGCTGCCCGGTTTTCTCCGTCAACGATAATAACTGCATCTCTCGGCAAAGGAACAAGATCAAGTGGTATCAAAGGATTAAAACCATAAACACATTCAAATGGAGTAATTCTAGTCATGCGATGAACAGTTCTATTATATGCAAACTCCATAATAGGTAATCGGTCAGCCCAAGTGCTGGACTTCCCTTTGGTCAAAGCTCGAAGAAGAGCTCCCAAGGTGCGATTAACAACCTTAGTTTGACCATCAGTCTGTGGATGATGTGATGTAGAAAACAACAGTTTGGTGCCAAGAGCACCCCACAAACACTTCCAAAAGTGACTCAAAAACTTAGCATCCCTATCACTAACAATAGTTCGAGGCACACCATGCAACTTTAATACATTAGCAATGAACAAAGAAGAAACATGTTGTGCATCATCACATTTTTTACAAGGAATGAAATGAGCCATCTTAGAAAACCTATCAACAACCACATAAATGCTATCATGACCTCCCCAAGATCGCGGTAGCCCATCACAAAATCCATCGAGATATCTACCCAAGGACTAGTAGGAACGGGTAAGGGAGTATACAAACCATGATTATTAAACCTAGGCTTAGCTCTTTTACACTCAAAACACGCTCCACACATTCTCTCGACATCTCGGCTCATCTTAGGCCAATGGAACTGTTCCCCTAATATAGCTAAAGTCTTGTCTACCCCAAAGTGTCCCATCAAGCCCCCACGATGCGCCTCACGCACCAACAACTCTCTCCACGAGGACTCGGGTATACAAACTCTCCCCTTCTTAAAAAGGTACCCATCATGCCACTGATACTTCTTAATCCGCTGCCCACTAGTAATGGCATCATACACACTCTTAATTTTAGGGTCATGCTCATACATAGACTTAATACTCTCAAAACCCATTAACCTAGATGCTAACGTGATAGCCAAAGCAAACTTCCTAGATAGTGCGTCAGCCACTACATTCTCCTTTCCCTTCTTGTAATGAATCACGTAAGGGAAACTCTCAATGAACTCTACTTACTTGGCATGTCGTTTATTTAGTTTCTCTTGACCCCTAAGATGTTTGAGGGACTCATGATCACTCCTAATTACGAATTCCTTAGGCCATAGGTAATGTTGCCAATGAGTTAAAGCTCTCACGAGGGCATACAACTCTTTGTCGTACGTAGAGTAATTCAAGAAAGCCCCTTTCAACTTATCACTAAAATAGTCAATAGGCTTCCCATCTTGCATAAGAACACCTCCACTTCCCACCCCTGAGGCGTCACACTCAATTTCAAATGCCTTACTAAAATCAGGTAATTGTAACAACGGGGCAGAACTAAGCCTACGTTTCAACTCTTGGAAGGCACCCTCTTGCGGCTTCCCCCACACAAAAGGCGTGTCTTTTCTCACCAACTCTGTGAGCGGTGCTGCTATGGTGCTAAAGTCTTTAACAAAGCGTCTGCAGAAACTAGCTAGTCCATGGAAACTTCTAACATGTGAAACAGTAGTAGGAGTAGGCCAGTCTCTAATAGCTTCTACCTTAGATGCATCTACTTCAACACCATTAACACTTATAACAAATCCCAGAAATACAACTTTCTCTACACAAAAGGCACACTTCTTGTAATTAACATATAACTTTTCAACTCTTAATACTTCAAACACTTGCCTTAGGTGATCAACATGGTAATCTAAACTTCTACTATAAATCAGGATATCATCAAAGTAGACAACCACAAACTTATTAAGAAACGGTTTAAGCACATGATTCATTAATCGCATGAACGTACTAGGTGCGTAGGAGAGACCAAAAGGCATCACCAACAATTTATATAGGCCAAACTTGGTCTTGAATGCAGTTTTCCACTCATCACCCGGTTTCATACGGATTCGGTGGTAACCGGACCTAAGATCAATCTTAGAAAACACACTTGAACCACATAACTCATCTAGCATGTCATCTAACCTAGGGATAGGATGACGATACTTTACTGTTATTTTGTTGACGGCTCGGCAATCAACACACATCCTCCAGGTGCCGTCTTTCTTTGGAACCAAGATCACGGGTACGGCACACGAACTTAGACTCTCTCGAACTAGCCCCTTTCTTAATAGCTCATCCACTTGTCGTTGCAACTCCTTAGTATCCTGTGGATTGCTTCGATATGCGGGTTTGTTCAGAATTTGTGACCCCAGAACAAAGTCAATTTGGTGTTCTATCCCCCTCATTGGAGGTAGTCCACTCGGCATCTCCTCGGGAAACATGTCCCTGTATTCCTGCAAAACATCACTAACAACACTAGGCAAGGGGTCAACGTTAGTAGAAACTTCTTCATTAGAGCTCAAGTAAACACCACCCTTATGAATTAGGCAAATTAAGAGTTTAGAACTATCATTACCTCTCAAATACTCACCTGGTTGCATCATGGCACAAATATTACCTGACAGGTTCGATGTACTAGCATTGGTTATGGCTTCGGATTTGGGCTCCATTGGAGCCTTAGCTCTAGCCGCCTCTTTTAGTTCCCTCATGCGTTTGTAATAATCACTAACCTATTGCGGTGTTAAGGGCTTATGTACATATCTCTTGCCCTCCAGCTTGACCGTATAAGTGTTGGCCCTTCCATCATGATCAACACATCTATCAAACTGCCAAAGCCTGCCCAATAGTAAATGGCACACCTGCATAGGCACCACATCGCACAAGATTTCATCCTGATAAGCTCCCACCTTGAACTTAATGAGTGCCTGCTTTACTACTTTTAATTCACCACATTCACTCAACCACTGCAATCGATAAGGACGGGGATGTTTCCTCGTATGTATACTAAGTTGAGTCACTAACGTGTGGCTTACTACATTAGTGCAACTTCCGGAATCTATTATCATCGAGCACACCTTTCTTTTCACCCTACATCTAGCATGAAACAAGTTCTCACTCTGCATATCTCCTTCCTCCTGTATGTTCATAGTGCTCAAGTTCCTGCGTACAACTAAGAACATATTCACACCCTCTTCTTCTAACTCTTCCTCGCCGCACTCAACCAATTCTGCCCCCTTATCATCCTCAATCTCTTCTTCACTTTCTTCTTCACACACAGTTCCATCATCAAGAATTAACATGGTCCTTCGTGTTGGACAATCCTTAGCGAAATGCCCATAGCCTTTGCATTTGTGACACTGAAAAGAAGATGCGCTAGGAGAATTGAGTTGAGTCATAGAATTACCTCCGGACCCCTTAGGTTCAACCTAGGTGCCGCAGCTTGGGCTAGCTTCTTAAGCTCTCGGTTTTGGCTTGCTGTAGGCTCCCGGGTTTGGCTTGCTCCCCTAGTGCTCGGCGTCTTCCACTCTTTGTTTCGACGTATGATAGTGGAATCGGAACCCCCTCTATATAGAGCTGCCCGGCTTTCTTTAATCATCTTTTCGACTTCAATGGCAGCTAAGAACACATCATGAAGAGCAATGAACATATGTAGCCTCAACTGATTGGAGATATCATAATTCAACCCATTCTTGAATCGGATAATAGCCTCTTCTTTTTCTTTGTCTTCCATGTCAAGTGATAGACGAATCTTCTCAAAGTCATCATAGTATTCTTCCATGGACTTCAACCCTTGTTTCAAATCATACAACTTCCGTAACTGTTCTTGCTTGTGCCGTGGGTTCACATATTTACGAGTCATTATTTACTTCAATTCCATCCATGTTATGCGTGTCGATTGGTTATGTCTAACTCTGGATCTTTTCTCAGCCTCCCACCAAGTCGAAGCATAGGACTCGAAAGCAGCAATGGCATATATAGCCTTCTTCTCCTCAGGCATATCATTAATTTCAAATAGCCGCTCAACTTGACGCTTCCATTCAAAAAATCGTTCAGGATCACTAGTTCTTTTGAAAGCAGGGATAGTAACCTTGACGCTGTTCAACCCACTGTCTCGGACATGGTCTCGGCCCCCTCAGTTTGGTAAGATTGGTTGGAAGTCCTCATAATGCTCAGCATGCTCATCAAATTCATACTCTAAGTTCCTTCCACCAAAACCTCTAAGCCTCCCTCTCGGACCATGATAATAACCACGTCTTCCCACGTAGTCTCGGCCTCCATTCCTCTGTCCTACTCTCGGATTCCATGGCCCCAAATCATCATCTTGAAATTCGTCGAACTCAGGTTCATCATCCTCTCGGGCTGCTCTCATATCCCCTACGGGTGCTATGTTTCTCCGGGCTGTCATTAATAGTGGTATGACACCCCGGGGAATCCTCATGGACCTGACATTTTGAGCACCTCCGTCCCTCTGCTCGTTTTGGTGAGCTAACTCCACGAACTGCTCGGGTCTAACAGTGGAACCGTCACTAGTTCCTTCTCCGGCGTGCTTCTGATTGCTAGAGGATCTTTCTATGTTCTCCATTCGGGCGCTAAGTGCCCTTACTTCGGCTAAGAGGTTGTCCAAAGTAATGTCAGTCTCAACCTTTTCTCATTCCGTAGCCATGCACCTGCAAAAGAAACAGGACTAGAGAATGTGCTAATGTTAGTTAAAATTCTCTCTCTCACTTTTTGAATGGCTCTCGGGTTCACTCAAATTTTAGGTAGGATTTCACACTTGTCTTCAAATTGGCTTCCTCTAATTGACCAAGTTCCTTAGCGACCTTTCAAGTTCACAAGATCAATACTTTTCTTCGGGGTGAGTGAAGTTATGTGACTCGATAGGCGGACAGCTTTTTAAGTGAGCACAAGAAGCCAAGAATTATCTACGAAAGTGGAAATTCTGAGTTTTACCACGAGATCCTACAAGCTCAAAGATTAGTAATTACTTAAGTAGGGAAATTACCTAAGAATTACTAATTAGAAGTAGTGAAATTAAGAAAAAATTTCGAAATTAGGGGAAGGAGGAAGTTTTTGAAGCTTTCCTACTTTAGTTTGGAGAAGACCAATCCCCTTTCCTTAGCCCTTTAGGAATTCGGCCCCTCCCTTTCCTTTTCCAACACAAATTAGCCCCTCCTCTACTTGTCCAAATAGAATTTCAACTCCTTGAAACTTCTCCCTTTTGGATTGGGAGTTGTTTCCTTCTTGGACCAGACTTAGGGTTTCCTATTCTCCTCCTTTGTCCTCCCCAAATTCGGCCTCCCTAACACTTCTTAGGCCCTCTCCCACGTTTTCACAATGCTCTTTTCAAGAACAACAAATTAAAGTTCAAGAACTTCAAGAATTCAAGGCAATCTTGCTAAGAACGTTTGAGGATTCAAGAACCTCTTCAAGAACAACGTAAAACTCTTCAAGAACTTCAATTTTAACTCCAAGAACTTCAAGATTTTCAAGATTTATTTGTGAACCTTCAAGAGTTTCAACTAAAGTTTCAGGATTTCAAGATTATCAGTTTCTAACGATCAAGAACTTCAAGATTTGGTTCAAGAACGTTTATTTATCAATCAATCTTCAAGACTTTAATCCCTAGATGATTCAACAACTTCAACAACACAAATTTTCGATTTTTCTTTCTCCTTTTTTTTTTCACTTTTTTTTTAAATCAAAAACAAAATTTAAGAATTAGAACCTAAAAATAAGGCACGAAGAACAGAATTGGGATTGTAGAAACAAACCCGTTCCAAGCTCTGATATCAACTGATGCAATATAATTGCTTTGATACCAACTGATGCAATATAAAACGCGGAAACAAGAAAAGAAAAGATAGAATCAAGACGCTCTATGAATTATCAAGACAACAAGTAGGAACTAGTCTACTTACCTTCTTGATGAAATCAAGGAGTACCTATGCTATACGAACGACCCTCAAGATAACGATGATCTTGCAAATTGTTCGATCAAACAAAGGAATAAGTTCAATTTTGAATCACACCAAAATTGGACAAGTTAATTCACACGATTTTGGGAGAAATGTGCTTCCGTTTTTTGATTGAAAATAATGTCAAAGGTGTCAAAATAATGAAGTGTTTAGGCTTATATAGGATGAGCCTTTACCTAACTCAAATAGGAAAAGGATAACTAGTAACCTAAATCAACTAGGAAACAACTGATTAACAAAAAGGCCACAATTTGGCTAAGTATAAGAAATAGTCACGCAGGACTCCAACACAAGTAAGAATTAATGTCTTCCATAACTATACAATAATACACGCCAAACACAAACACACGCCAAACGCTTCGATCTTCTTCACCATCAAATGTGCATCATGAAGCTCTTTAGCTTGACTTTTCGTGAATGGTCTTGAAGGTTTAAACGTATCATGGTCAGGTTGACCTGCATCAAACGCTTACGACTCAGCTCTACGCACGATCTAGATTCAGAAAGAACGTAACAATCCTAAATGTCAGGCAGCCTCCTGATTATAAATGTGGCGCGCTACACACCCATAATCAGGACTCTACTAGACACGGCTCATAGACAATCCCTAGGACACGACCTGCTCTGATACCAAATCTGTCATGACCCGATTGGAGGGCCGCGACTGGCACCTGACCATACTCAACGGGCGCCGGCGTACCCTTCACATAACTTTCCTTATTATCTATAGGCTTGTCACACACACACAATCTCGAACAATAATCATAATAAACTGAAATATCATACCATGATATGAACATACTTATATACATAATATAGCCAACAAGGTTGCAATGCAAAACCATACAACAAAATACATACGTCTGCCGACAAGGCAATTCAACTGTACATCAGTCAACCCATAGTCTATTGTCTATACATAACCAACACTTGTCTATGAGCCTCTACTGGAACATACATCGTGCAACCCATGTTGGAACAGGGCCCCAACATGCCCATAATGCCTATAACAAAATGCATACCAAAACTACGACAAGTCCGAAGGAGGGATCTCACCAATATCTGCTGAGCTGGATAGCCTACTGTGGTGGGAGAGCCTCGTCTATATGGCAACCTACAGCACAACATGCAGCATCCACAAATAAAGGACTTCAATACGGATAATGTACTGAGTATGTAAGGCAGGAAACGTAATACAAGCACAGTAGTAAGCATCGAAATAAGAAACATACAACCTGTACCATCTGAACGCCTCTGAAGGCGACTGATCATGAAATGCCTGATGTGCATATGCATATACATGTATTTATCCTTTTTAAAATCATCATGTCTATATATATATATATATACGCCTCTTTGGGCCTCATCATCATCATATACATTTGCCTCTGTGGGCTTCATCATCGTCATATCATACCCGAGCGTATTAGGCTCGGTCACAATGTACCCGACCTTCATAGGGCTCGGTAACAACATACCCGGCGTTCATGAGGCTCGGTAACAACATACCCGGCCTTCATAAGGCTCGGTAGGATGAAACATATACAATGCATGCTGGACTCTTATAAATCAAACTTTCATGGTGACGTAAGATCGACTAAATAATACATATCAATCCTCCCATAAGAGGGAAAACAATATAAGCACTCCCAGCTTCTAAGAATAGAGTATCTTTGAGGGCTCGGACGTTCATTGCATTTGTATAATTGGAGTCGTGCAATGAAAGAATGGTATAGTCTTACATACCTGGTATGTACTGCACCAGTTCCTCAAGCTACACAATTGTTACAATTCCTTAGTCTACAAATAAAGAACATTTCAACCGTTACCCTCTAAACATTATATCTATCATTAATCACAATCCCCTAAATTCGTATGGTGCTTCTCCACACCCTTCTTCTTCTAAAACTTCACAAACATAGTAGTAACACATGTAGCTCAACAACAACCCACAACAACCATAACCCAATCCATTAGCAGTAATTAACTTGAACCTATGGCTTAAATTCACCATTCCCATGAGTTCTTACATGCATAGAATGGATTTCCAAGAATCCCCAAGAGAAAGAATGTAGGAGAAATCAGTAACTTACCTTGCATGTTTGATTAACTAGCCCTCTTCCTTGGTTCTTCAATTTCTAAGTCTCACTCCCAATTAGGGCTTGAAAGGAGGAGAAATCAGTTGGGGCTTTTCTTCAGTTCTTCAATCCCTAGCTTTTACTCTCAATTAGAACTTGGAAGGAAGAAAAATTGATTAGGGTTCATGGGATTTTGGAGAAAGGGTCGTGTAGCTTAGTATCTGTTGGGGAGGTCTGGGGTAAATATGAAAATGGCTCTTTTGACTGACCTTGGGGCTTTTTATACTAGTCCTTGATTGGGTAAATCAATAGTACACGTGTCTGACGTCTGTCAAATCTGCGATCGCATTCTTGCCGCAAAAACGACATGCGGTTCGCATTTTGGTCGCAAATCTCAGCCCAGAGATCTGTCAGATTACGCAATGGAGAAGGCCAAATTTGTGGTCCACATTTGCAGTATGCGATCGTACACTGACCGTATTTCTGACACAGATTTCTGCCCAGAAATCTGTCTTAGTTTGCGATTTCAGTGCGAGAAATGTGGCTCGCATGTGGGTTCTGCGGTAGCAAACCCAGTTTTTGCGAAGCCCTTTGCTCTTTTCTTGACTTTTTGAACTCTTTTCCGGTTCATAGACTCTATACATATAGACTATCTTACGACGTAATCTAACGTACGAAATTACGGGTTATAACATGTCTACCTGGACCTGCAGCACGACATGCAGCATCCATAAATAAAGGACGTCAGTACGGATAATGTACTGAGTATGTAAGACAGGAAACATAATATAAGAACAATAATACGCGTCAGGATAAGAAACATACAACTTGTACCGTACCATCGGATGCCTCTAAGGGCGACCAACATGACATGTCTGATGTGCATATGCATATACGTATATATATATATATATATATATATATATATATATATCCTTATTCAATTCATCATATACATGCGCCTCTGTGGGCCTTATCATCATCATATACATACGCTTCTGTGGGCTTCATCATCATCATATCATACCCGGCCGTATTAGGCTCGTCACACGTACCCAGCCTTCATAAGGCTCGGTGGGTAATACATATACATACATATGGTTGCACAATAGGTGCCATACCTGGCCGACAATAGCACGGCTCGGTAACAACGTATCCAGCCATCATAAGGCTCGGTAAGATGAAACATATACAATGCATGCTGGACTCTTATAAATCATACTTTCACAGTGACGTCGGGTAGAAGAAATAATGATACATCAATCCTCCCATAAGAGGGGAAACAATATAAGCACTCCTAGCTTCTAAGAATAGAGTATTCTTTGGGGCTCGTTGGTAGCATTGTATTCAATTAGAGTCGTGCAAAAGAAAGAAGGGGACAGTCTTACATACCTGGTATATACTGCACCAATCCTCAAGCTACCCAATTGTTACAACTCCTTATTATACAATAGAAGAAACGATTCTATCATTTTCCTTTACTCGGTGTAGTTATTACTAATCACAACCTTAGTTCTATATGGTGTTTCTTCACACCCTTCTTCTTCTAAAACTTCACAAACATAGTAGTAACACATGTAGCTCAATAACAACCCAAAACAATCATAACCCAGTCCATTAATAGTAATTAACTTGAACCCATGGCTTCCATTCACCTTCCCATGAGTTCTTACATGCATAGAATGGATTTACCAAGAATCCCCAAGAGAAAGAATGTAGGAGAGAGCAGTAACTTACCTTGCATGTTGATTAACTATCCCTCTTCCTTGGTTCTTCTATTTCTAGATCTCACTCCCAATTAGGGCTTGAAAGAAGGAGAAATCAGTTGGGGCTTTTCTTCAGTTCTTCAATCTCTAGCTTTTACTCTCAATTTATAACTTGGAAGAGAGAAATTCGATTAGGGTTCATGGGATTCTTTGAGAAGGGGTAGTAGGGATTCTATTTCGTTTGAGAGGTCTGAGTAGAAGATGAAAATAACCCTCTTAGTCGATGTTGGGACTTATATACTGGTCCTTTAATTTGGCAGATAAATAATACACGTGTCTGACGCCTTTCAAATATGCGACCGCATTCTCTCGCAAACTCAACATGCGGTTCGCATTTTGAACGCGAACCTCAGCCCAGAAACCTGTTACACTCTGCGACACAAAAGGTCAGATTTGCGGTTCGCATGTAAGAAATGCGATCGCATTCTTGGACCGCATTCTTGACATAGATTTCTGCCCAGAATTCTATTCCAGTCTGCGATACCTCATGTTCAAAATGCGGTTCGCATACCAGAAATGCAATAGAATTCCATACATTGCGACACCTGTTGTCCTTTTTCTTGTCATTTTTAACTCTCTTCCGGTTCTTAGGCTCTTATATGTAAACTATCTTACGGCATAATCTAACGTACGAAATTACGGGTTATAACACTGTCGTACACTCACTTATCAAATGTGGTCCCAATCTGTTCATGAACAAATGAACCCTATCACCCATATCGGCCACCATATGGGGAGCATACCTTGCCAAGGAATCAAACTGCATGCTGTACTCCCGCACACTCATGTTACCTTGTCTAAGGTTCAAGAATTTATCATCTCTGGCTCGTCGTACCTCAATTGGTAGGTAGTGACGAAGAAATGCCTCAGAAAATTCATTCCACACAGGTAGGGGAGCATTTGGACTCCTGGATCTTTCCCAACTATCAAAGTAGAAGACTGCTAAATCCCATAAAAGATAAGAAGCCAACTCCACTGCCTCCGTATCACTAGCATGTATAACCCGCAGTGTGCGATGAATCTAATCAATAAAAGCCTGCGGGTCCTCCTTGGGGTCTGACCCGGTAAACACTGGAGGATCTAGATTAATAAAGGCACGAACTCTGGCACTAACCGGTTTATCAGCAGCACCAACATTCTGCCTCTAAATCTGAGAAGCCACCAAGCTAGTCAGCAACTATACTCCAGTCCGCAAGTCCTGGTCTGTAGTACCAGATAAAGAAACTGGGGAAGCTGGGTGGCTTCTTATATTCTCCGAGGAAGGAGGATTAGATGAGGTTCGAGATGGCATCTCACTCTGAGGCTCACTTTGGCCTTCTCTGGCTTGGGGCACCTAACTGGTACCCTCTCCTGCATCTATACCGAGCCGTCTACTACTTGCTTGCTTCCTAGTCAAAGGCATCGCTAAAGGAAAACAGGGCGAATGTTAGAGACGAACACTTACGACTCAGCTCTACGCACGATCTAGATTTAGAAAGAAGGTAACAATCCTAAATGTTCGACAACCTCCTGATTATAAATGTGGCGCGCTATACACCCATAATCAGGACTCCACTAGACACGGCTCATAGACAATCCCTAGGAAACGACCTGCTCTGATACCAAATCTGTCACGACCCAAGCCAGAGGGCCGCGACTGGCACCGGACCCTACTCAACGGGCACCGGCGTACCCTTCATCTAGCTTTCCTTATTATCTATAAGGCTTGTCATACACATACAATATCGAACAATAATCATAATGAATTGAAATATCATACCATGATATGAACATACTTATATACATAATATGGCCAACAACGCTGCAATGCAAAATTATACAACAAAATACATACGTTTGCCGACAAGGCAATTCAACTGTACATAAGTCAACCCATTGTCTTTTGTCTATACATAACCCAACACTTTTCTATGAGCCTCTACTGGATCATACATCATGCAACCTATGTCTGAACAGGGCCCCGACATGCCCATAATGCCTATAACAAAATCCACTACGGCAAGTCCGAAGGAGGAATCTCTCCAATATCTGCTGAACTGGATAGCCTACTGCGATGGGGGAGCCTCGTCTATATGTCTGCCTGGACCTGCAGCACGACATGCAGCATCCAAAAATAAAAGGACGTCAGTACGGATAATGTATTGAGTATGTAAGACAGGAAAACATAATATAAGAACAGTAATATGCGTCAGGAAGAGAAACATACGACCTGTACTATCTGAATGCCTCTAAGGGCAACTAATCATGACATGCCTGATGTGCACATGTATACATATACATACATATTCTTTTTAAATTCATCATACACATATGCCTCTGTGGGCCTTATCATCATCATTTACATATGCCTCTGCGGCCTTATGATCATCATATACACACGCCTCTGTGGGCTTCATCATCATCATATCATACCCGGCCGTAACAGGCTCGGTAATAACGTACCCGGCCTTCATAAGGCTCGGTAGGATGAAACATATACATATATATAGCTGCTAGGTGCCATACCCGGCCGACTATAGCGCGGTTCGGTAGAGTAAAACATATACAAATGCATGCTGGACTCATATAAATTATACTTTCATAGTGACGTAGGGTAGAAGAAATAAAGATATATCAATCTTCCCATAAGAGGGGAAACAATATAAGAACTCCTAGCTTCTAAGAATAGAGTATTCTTTGGGGCTCGTTAGTAGCATTGTATTCAATTAGAGTCATGCAAAAGAAAGAAGGGACGGTCTTACATACCTGGTATTCTCTGCGTCGATTTCAAGCTTCGCATAGTTACAATTCCTTAGTCTACAATGAAAGAAACGATTCTATCGTTATCCTCTAAATGTTATAGTTATAATCACCCATAGCCCTAAATTTACATGGTGTTTCTCCACACCCTTCTTCCTCCAAAACTCTACAACAATGATAGTAGGACATGCAACTCAATAGCAACCCAAAACAACCATAACCCAGTCCATTATCAGTGATTGACTTCAACCTAGGGCTCCCATTATGCATAAAACGAGTTTCCAAGGACTCTTAGGAAAAGAATGCATGAAAGAGGGTGGTGACTTACCTTGCATGTGGAATATCTCAACCCTTCTCCTTGGTCTTTCAACTTCTAGGTCTTACTCTCAATTAGGGCTTGCAGAAGGAGGAAAATCAGCTAGGGCTTTCTCCAATTCTTCAATTTCTAGATTCTTTCTCCAATTTAGAACTTGAAAGGAGAAATTGGTTAAAGTTTGTGTGGGACTTGAGAAGGAGTCGCAGGTGGGTCTTCTTCTGGGTTTGAGTTTCAGAAAATGAAGAAAAAACTGGTCTAGGCCCCTTTTTATAGGTCAGTCAATAAGTGATACACGTGTCTGACGCTTTCACATCTGCGACGGCATTTTCATTGCAAAACCAACATGCGTTTTGGACGCGAACCGTGGCCCATAAATCTGTCTCATTCTGCAATGGAGGACTTCTGATTTGTGGTCCGCATTTTTAGTATGCGATCACATACTGGCCGCATTCTTGACATGGATTTCTGTCCAGAAATCTGTTCTAGTTTGCGGTGCATTATGTAAAATATGCGGTTCGCATATCATAAATGCGATCGCACTTTTGACCGCATTTCTGGCACGGGTTCTTGTCCAGAAATCTGCCTTGGTCTGCAATTTCAGTGTTGGATATGCGGCCCACATGTGAGTTTTGCGGTAGCATATCCAACTTTGCGACACCTTTTGCTCTTTTCTTGACTTTTTGAACTCTTTTCTGGGTTCTTGGGCCCTTATACATAGACTATCTCACAACGTGATCTAACATACGAAATTACGGGTTGTAACAAGGTTAGTGATTATTACAAGCGCATGCGGGAGCTGAAAGAGGCAGCTAGAGCTAAGGCTCTAATGGAGAAAAAAATCGAAGACGTGAGCCCTGCTAGCAAATCGAACCCTGCTAGGTAAAGTTTGTGCTATGATGCAACCAGGTGAGTATTTGCGAGGTAATGATAGTTCTAAGCTGTTAATTTGCCTAATTCATATGGGTGTTTACTTGAGTTCTAATGAGGAAGTTTCTACTAATGTTCACCCCTTGCCTAGTGTTGTTGATTATGTTTTGCAGGAATATGTGGATATGTTTGTCCCGCGAGGAGTTGGTCCATTCTAAGTCTTGCAGGAGATTAATAATAATGCCTATGTTATAGACCTACCTGGTGAGTATGGTGTTTCTAAGACGTTCAATGTTTCTGACTTAACTCCTTGTGTTGCAGGTAGTGCCGCTTTAAAAGATGAAGATGGTTCGATTTCGAGGACGAAATCTTCTCAAGAAGGGGAGAATGATGCAGGCCAACCTGATCAAGCTACATTCATGTCTTGGAAGAAGCTACATTCATGCTATGGTTGCGCAATGATGGAAGAAGCGGGTAGCATGTCGAATAAGACAAGAAAAGGCATTGGTTAGCCTTGGAGAAGAGCCAAGCATTCACACATCTTGTGTTGGACGAAATATTTGTGGATGATGTACATTTGTGTTTATTTTGTATTATTGTATTGCTATGGAAGATATTAATTCTTATTTGTTTGGTCCTGCGTGACTATTTTTTAAACTTAGCCAAATTGTGACCTTTTTGTTAGTTATTTATTCCCTAGTTGATTTAGGTTAACTAGTTATTCTTTTCCTATTTGATTTAGGTAAAGGCTCATTCTATATAAGCCTAAAGACTACATTACTTTCAGCACCTTATATTAATTTTACAAAGAAATTTCGGCCAAGCCTTTGTGCTTCGAAACGTGTGACTTTAACTTGTCCAATTTTGGTGTGATTCAAAATTGAACTTGTTCCCTTGTTTGATCGAACAATTTGCAAGACCATCGTTGTGTTGAGGGTCGTTCGTATAGTATAGGTACTCCTTGATTTCATCAAGAAGGTAAGTAAACTAGTTCCTACTTGTTATCTTGATAATTCATAGAGCGTCTTGCTTCTATCTTTTGTTTTCTTGTTTCCGCCTTTAAGATTGCATCAAACTGATACACCAACAGCAGGAGAAATACAATCAAAGCAACATCAATCACTTTTCACAAAATCAAAGGACCAAAAAATTCACCAAGGTCACCTCTGAAATCTATAAACTTACAAGGACAGGAGGCAGCTTGAGCTGGTCCAGGTCATTGCTGCAGTTGCAATGTGTGGTATTAGCACTCTTAGTGCTCATTCTATTGCAACTACAACAATCATCATGGTCCTTCTCACATGCTCTCAGGCACAATCTTAACAAAATGCAGCAACCAACCAGCTCTCAGCTACAGAGAAGCAGCAAGATAAATAGACAATCATCCCAACAGAAGCAACAAGCACACCAGCACAGACAGCAGATGATCAGCAGAAACAGAAAACACACAAAGCAATCAACAGGCAA
Source organism: Nicotiana obtusifolia (assembly GCA_002018475.1). NCBI lineage: Eukaryota > Viridiplantae > Streptophyta > Magnoliopsida > Solanales > Solanaceae > Nicotiana > Nicotiana obtusifolia. The sequence goes on along the minus strand of MCJB01008412.1, from coordinate 57,256 downwards.
CAACTTTACCACATCAGGTCTGCCAGACACTCAACTACTGCCTAAAAGAAAACAGGATTGGTAACTAACACAAACATCACAGAAGGCCGCACCAACTGAATGCACTGATCTCACATTTAGTCAACAGAAGCAGTAATCCACTTAGTCACTTCAGCAGAAGACACATGACATGCACATGTTCACTACAGCAGCTGCTCCGGTACTCAGTTCAGTCAACAGACAGCCAACATCAGCAACACTCTGAAGCCAACATAGATGATCACAGACTCCTAAAGCATCAAGACCAGTACACATATCAAGAGAGCAAAAAAGACAACTTAAATACTAATTCCAACACTGAGCTCAACAATTTCTACAACATTTCAGGCAGGTTGGAATGGTCCAGATTGATGCAGGTCAACCTGATCATAATAAGTTTAAACCATCAAGACCATTCATGAGAATTCAAGCTAAAGAGCTTCATGATGCACATTTGATGGTGAAGAAGATGTTTGCGTTTGGCATGTGATGCTTATTACTATGTTGATATTATTGTGTAGTTATGGAAGACATTAATTCTTGTTTGTTTTGGAGTCCTACGTGACTACTTCTTAAACATAGCCAAATTGAGGCCTTTTTGTTAATTAGTTGTTTCCTAGTTGATTTAGGTTAACTAGTTATTCTTTTCCTATTTGATTTAGGTAAATGCTCATTCTATATAAGCCTAAAGACTACATTACTTTCAGCACCTTATATTAATTTTACAAAGAAATTTCGGCCAAGCCTTTGTGCTTCGAAACGTGTGACTTTAACTTGTCCAATTTTGGTGTGATTCAAAATTGAACTTGTTCCCTTGTTTGATCGAACAATTTGCAAGACCATCGTTGTGTTGAGGGTCGTTCGTATAGTATAGGTACTCCTTGATTTCATCAAGAAGGTAAGTAGACTAGTTCCTACTTGTTATCTTGATAATTCATAGAGCGTCTTGCTTCTATCTTTTGTTTTCTTGTTTCCGCCTTTAAGATTGCATCAAACTGATACACCAACAGCAGGAGAAATACAATCAAAGCAACATCAATCACTTTTCACAAAATCAAAGGACCAAAAAATTCACCAAGGTCACCTTTGAAATATATAAACTTACAAGGACAGGAGGCGGCTTGAGCTGGTCCAGGTCATTGCTGCAGTTGCAATGTGTGGTATTAGCACTCTTAGTGCTCATTCTATTGCAACTACAACAATCATCATGGTCCTTCTCACATGCTCTCAAGCACAATCTTAACAAAATGCAGCAACCAACCAGCTCTCAGCTACACAGAAGCAGCAAGATAAATAGACAATCATCCCAACAGAAGCAACAAGCACACCAGCACAGACAGCAGATGATCAGCAGAAACAGAAAACACACAAAGCAATCAACAGGCAACAACTTTACCACATCAGGTCTGCCAGACACTCAACTACTGCCTAAAAGAAAACAGGATTGGTAACTAACACAAACATCACAGAAGGTCGCACCAACTGAATGCACTGATCTCACATTTAGTCAACAGAAGCAGTAATCCACTTAGTCACTTCAGCAGAAGACACATGACATGCACATGTTCACTACAGCAGCTGCTCCGGTACTCAGTTCAGTCAACAGACAGCCAACAGCAGCAACACTCTGAAGCCAACATAGATGATCACAGACTCCTAAAGCATCAAGACCAGTACACATATCAAGAGAGCAGAAAAGACAACTTAAATACCAATTCCAACACTGAGCTCAACAATTTCTACAACATTTCAGGCAGGTTGGAATGGTCCAGATATATGCAGGTCAACCTGATAATAATACGTTTAAACCATCAAGACCATTCATGAGAATTCAAGCTAAAGAGCTTCATGATGCACATTTGATGGTGAAGAAGATGTTTGTGTTTGGCATGTGATGCTTATTACTATGTTGAGATTATTGTGTAGTTATGGAAGACATTAATTCTTGTTTGTTTTGGAGTCCTACGTGACTACTTCTTAAACGTAGCCAAATTGTGGCCTTTTTGTTAATTAGTTGTTTCCTAGTTGATTTAGGTTAACTAGTTATTCTTTTCCTAGTTGAGTTAGGTAAAGGCTCATTCTATATAAGTGTCACGACCCACCCAAAGGGCTGTGACATGGCACCAGACCCTGCTTGCAGGGCGCCGGCGTACCCCTCATATCTGCTATCCTACTTTCTTTGTTATCTACAAAGCCTGTTATACGCATGCAGTTTCGAACAACATCACATGGGGCTGAACGTTATACCATGACATAAACATACTTATATACGTAGTGTGCCAATGGGGCTACGGTGCAAGACTATACAACATAATACATATGCCGACGAGGCAATACAACTGTACATGAGTCAACCCAACACTGGTCTATACATACATTAACATTTGTCTATGAGCCTCTACAAGAACATACATTAAGCAACCTATGTCGGAACAGGGCCCCGACATGCCCAACATATCTACACCAGGTGCATACCAAGGCTGTAGCAAGTTCGAAAGATGAATCTTGCTAATATCTGCTGAATCCAGATAGCCTACTGCTGAGGGGGAGCTCCGTCAATCAGTCTATTAGGACCCGCAACACGACATGCAGCGTCCACAATAAAGGACGTCAGTACGGATAATGTACTGAGTATGTAAGACAGGAAAACATAATATAAGAACGATAGTATAAGCATCAGGATAGGAACATGTAACCTGTAATAAGTGAATTGCCTCTGAGGGCAGCTAACCATGACCTGTTCGTAGTGCTCATGTCTATACACATAACTCTTATAACATTATCGTATACATGTTTATTATCATTATCTTCGCCTTATATTCATGCCTCTGTGGGCTTGCCATTTTCATATACATTTATTGTTACCGTACACGTTCACATAATCGTTACCTCATACAATTACATACGCCTCCATGGGCTCATCATCATCATACGCCTCTGTGGGCTCATCATCATCATGTGCCTCTGTGGGCTCATCATCATCATATGCCTCTGTGGGCTCATCATTATCATATCATAGCATATCTTACCCGGCCGTACTAGGCGCGGTCATAACATACCCGGCCTTCATTAGGCGCGGTCATAAGAATTAAATTACACATTTATAATACATTGCATGCTCATTCACAAAACGTGTTTCAAACCCTTTTTAGTGACATACGATTATTACCCTCTTTTTCTACATGTAATTAAGAATGTCTCTTTAACATGAACCTTATAGTACTCACGGAATACCATCAACATTAATATCATAACAAGAAGAGCAATTCCTCCTTAGAGGGAAACAATACAAGTAATCCTAAGTTCTAGGAATAGAGTATTCTTTTGGGGCTCGATCATAGCATTTTATTCAATAGGAGTCGTGCAAAAGAAAGAACGGTACGGTCTTACATACCTGGTGTTTACTGTGCCAGTTCGCAAGCCACGCAATCGCTACAATTCCTTAGTCTACAATTAAGGAATAATTCACCCATTACTCACTAAGCGTCATAATTATCATCAATCACAATCCCCTAGTTTTGCATGGTGCCTCCCCACACCCCTTTCTCCTCTAATCCTTATCAAACGTATTTATAACACATGCAACTTATTTACAACTCATGATAACCATGACCCATTCCGTTTAACAGTATTTATCTTGATTTCATGGCTTCCAAACACCTCCCCATGAGTCCTTACAGGCATGCAATAACATATCACGTATGCCCAAGGGAATATTGCATGAAAGGGAGTAATAACTTACCTTGCATGTGAATTATCTAGCCTTTTTCCTTTGATTCCTCAAATTCTAGGTCTTGCCCTCAATGTGGGTTCGTAAAAGGGGGAAACTCAGCTAGGGTTTCCCTTTAGTTCTTCAATTTCTTGATTCCTTCTTCAATTTAGGGATTAGAAGAGGAAGAAATTGGTTGTGTTGGTGTGGGGATTTGAGAGGGGTCGTTTGGGGGCCTTCTACTATGTTTAAGTTCAGAAAAATGAAGAAGGAACGGGTTTGGGTCCCTTTTATAGGTCCGTCAATAAGTGGCACTCGTGTCTGACATTTTCAGGTTTGAGGTCGCATATCTGCCGCAAACAGGACATGCGGTTCGCATTCTGATTGCTAATCTCAACCCAGAAATCTTTTGCATTATGCGATGCAGAAGGGCCAGATTTGCGGTTCGCATTTTCAACAATGCGACCGCATTCTGGTCGCATTTCTAACATGGATTCAGCCCAGAACTCTGTTCCATTCTGCGATGGAAGATGTCACATTTGCGGTCCGCATTTTCATTATGCGGTCCGCATACTGGCCGCATGTTTGACACAATTTCAGTCCAGAAATCTGTTTCAGTTTGCGATCCTGGTGTTGGATATGCGATCCGCATTTGTATCCAACTATGCGACACTTCTGCTCTTTTTCTTAACTTTTGAACTATTTTCCGGGTTCTTAGGTCCTTATATGTAAACTACTTCACAGTGCATTCTAATGTACGAATTTACGGGTTGTAACACTCTCCCCCCCTTAGGAACATTCGTCCCCGAATGTAGGGATCTACGGAAGCCAGTGAATCCCAGCATTAAATGAAAGGTAATAATGAAGAGTATCTCAAGTTCCTATTTACCTCGTATGGACGCCTCTCCTTTCCATGTGTTCTGTGTTTCTTCTGCATCATCATTATTTATATTGTGGAACAGGTACGGATATTCAGTTTTCATCTCTTCTTCTGCTTCCCATGTCATTTCTTCCACGTTCCTGTTCCTCCATAACACTTTAACGAAAGCTACATCTCTTGTCCTTAGCTTACGGATTTATCGGTCCAATATGGCCACTGGTACCTCTTCGTATGTTAGATCCTCTGCAATCTGTATGTCTTAGATGGGGACGACCCGAGAAGGATCTCCGATACATTTCCTCAACATGGACACATGGAATACCGGATGGATAGATTCCATTTCGGATGGTAGTTCTAACTCATAGGCAACATGTCCAACTCGTCGAAGGATTCTGTACGGACCGATGTACCTCGGGCAATTTACCTTTCTTTCCGAAGCGCATAACACCCTTCATTGGCGAGACTCTCAGGAAAACCCAATCATCAACTTCAAACTCTAGATCACGACGTCGGACGTCAGAGTAGGACTTTTTCCTGCTTTGTGCCGCCTTTAATCGTTCCTGTATCACCTTCACTTTCTCAATAGCTTGATGAATTAGATCTGGACCATATAATTCAGTTTCACCAATTTCGAACCACCCAACTGGTGATCTACACCTTCTCCCATACAGTGCCTCATATGGGGCCATCTTGATACCGGAATGGTAGCTGTTATTGTAGGCAAACTCTATAAGTGGAAAATGGTCATCCCAGCTACCCTTGAAATCCAAGACACATGCTCTTAGCATATCTTCCAGTGTCTGAATGGTTCGTTCAGCCTGTCCGTCAGTTTGCGGATGAAAAGCTGTGCTGAGACTTACTTGTGTCCCTAAGCCTTTCTTGAAAGACTTCCAAAAGTTAGTTGTGAATTGGGCTCCTCTATTCGATATAATGAACATCGGCACCCCATGAAGTCTAACAATTTCCTTGATATACAGCTTTGCATAATCTTCGGCTGTGTAGGTGGTCTTAACTGGTAGAAAATGAGCACATTTGGTAAGTCGATCCACTATCACCAGGATTGAGTCAAACTTACGACTGGAGCGAGGTAATCCAACAATGAAGTCCACGTTAATCACCTCCCATCTCTAGGTTGGAATTTCCATGTTCTGGAGCAGTCCACTCGAGTTCTGATGTTCTACCTTTACCTGTTGGCAATTGGGACATTGGGCTACAAATTCTGCAATGGACCTCTTCATGCCATCCCACCAATACTGCTGTCTGACATCGCGGTACATCTTAGTTGAACCGGGGTGGATGGAATATCGGGATTGGTGAATCTCCCTCATAATCTTCTCTCGCAACCCTCCTACATTAGGCACACACAATCGGCCTTGGCATCTCAATGTTCCATCTCCTGCAATCTCAAAAGCGGAAATCTTACCCTGTTGAATGCCCTCTTTCAATCGCAACAAGGTGGAATCTTCGTATTGCCGTGCTTTTACCTCGGCCACGAGAGATGATTCGGATGTATTATATACAACAACACCTCCATCCTCGGAGTCTAACAATTTGATTCTCATACTGTCTAGCTGATGAAGCTCTTTAGTTAAACTCCGTTTACCTGCTTCAACGTGTGCTAAAATTCCCATTGACTTATGACTGAGGGCGTCGGCCACAACATTGGCTTTGTCCAGATGATACAATATTTCGACGTCGTAGTCCTTCAGTAATTCTAGCCAACATCGTTGTCTCAAATTTAACTCTTTTTGACTGAAGATGTATTGTAGACTTTAATGGTCTATGTAGATGTCGACATGGACACCATATAGATAGTGTCGCCACGTCTTCAAAGCATATACTACTGCAGCCAATTCCAAATCATGGGTTGGGTAGTTATTTTCATGCTTCTTCAATTGTCTCGAAGCATAAGCAATTACCTTCCCATGTTGCATCAAGACACGTCCCAAACCTATGCCGGAGGCATCACAATATGCCACATAACCTTCAGTCCCGTCGGGAAGAGCAAGAACTGGAGCGGATGTTAATCGATCCTTTAGTTCCTGAAAGCTCCGCTCACAAACATTCGACCATTGGAACTTGGTAGCTTTCTGGGTCAGCTTAGTTAGTGGTGCAGATATAGAGGAAAACCCTTCTACATACCGCCTATAATACCCTGCTAGTCCCAAGAAGCTATGGACTTCTGATGGCGTAGTAGGTCATGGCCAATTCTTGATAGCGTCGATCTTCTGAGTATCGACACTAATACCTTCATCAGATATCACATGGCCTAAGAATGCCACCGAATTCAGCAAAAATTCACATTTAGCGAGCTTTGCATATAACCTGTGATCCCGAAGGGTCTGCAATACTATCCGCAGGTGACCCATATGTTATGCCTCTGAACGGGAATACACCAGGATATCATCAATGAATACCACCACGAACACATCAAGATAAGGCCTGAATACAGTGTTCATGAGATCCATGAAAGCAGCCGGGGCATTTGTTAGCCCAAATGACATTACTAGGAACTCGAAATGCCCATATCTCGTTCGGAAGGCTAATTTTGGAATATCTTTCTCCTTGACCCTCAATTGAAAATATTCGGAACATAGGTCAATATTGGAGAAATATTTGGCTCCCTGGAGTTGGTCAAACAGGTCATCGATTCTTGGAAGTGGATATTTGTTCTTTATGGTGACCTTATTCAACTGACAATAATCAATACACATCCGTAACGATCCGTCTTTCTTTCGTACGAACAAGACTGGCGCACCCCAAGGTGAAGTGCTAGGCCTAATGAAGCCTTTATCCAGCAAGTCCTTCAACTGTACTTTTAACTCTCGTAATTCTGCTGGAGCCATTCTATGTGGAGGGATAGAAATTGGGTGAGTATCGGGCAACACATCGATGCCAAACTCAATCTCCCTTTCAGGAGGAAGACCTGGGAGTTCACCTGGGAAGACATCCGGAAATTCACTAACGACCGGAATTGATTGTAGAGTAGGCGACTTCGCCTCCGCGTCCATAATGTGAACAAGATGGTAGATACAACCTTTGGAGATCATCTTTCTTGCCTTAAGGTAGGAAATAAACATACCTCTCGGCGTAGCAACGTTTCCCTTCCATTCAAGGACGGTTTCGCCAGGAAATTGAAATCTAACCATCTTCGTATGACAATCAACACTAGCATGATGCCAACCAATCCATTCCCATTATCACGTAGAAATCAACCATTTCTAACTCAGTTAAATCAACCGAGGTTTGACGACTACAAATCGTCACAGTGCAACCTCTATATATTCTTCTAGCAATCACAGAATCTCCTATTGGAGTAGATATCACAAAGGGTTTGCTTATTGATTCAGGTACGATATCAAACTTATCAGCCACAAGGGGTGTAACATAAGATAACGTGGATCCGGGATCAATAAATGCATATACATCATGAGAAAGTACCGATAATATACCTGTGACAACATCTGGAGATGACTCAAGATCTTGTCGACCTGCTAGGGCATATATTCGGTTTTGAACACTACTTGAGCCCGGTATTGTACCGCTACCTCTGCCACGAACCGCTGGCTGCTGGGGACCCCATGCCGGAGGTCGAATAGATAAGGAAGAACCAGCCGCAGATCCAGTTTGCTGAGTCATACGACCATCCCTTTTGTAAGGACAGTCCCGCATTATGTGACCGGGCTGTACACAATAATAACATATATCCGAACCCCAAAGTGGCTCCTGCTGCACTGCTCACAACGAGGCATTGGGGGTCGCATCTGACTAGTAGCCCAGTGATACGGCGAACCTGATGCCCGCGAGCTCTGAAACTGTTGAGGGGCACTAGATATAGGTGGTGCCGAATTCCACGAATAATGGGGCCTCACACTACTTCTGGAATCTCCAGAATACCCTGCAATCCTTGTTCTCCTATGCTGGGTCCTCTCCTGTTCTCTGTCCGCCCTTTGTTGGCGTTTACGATCCTCTATGGTCTGGGCATAGGCCTGAATACGGGAGATGTCCATGCCCTCTATCAAGGAGGCCATTGTGCATTCATTTATCAAATGTGGTCTCAATTCGTTCACGAACAAGTGAACTCTGTCGCTCATCTCGGCCACCATGTGGGGAGCATACCTTGCCAGAGAGTCAAAAACTTCCTCCTTCCACTAATTTCGAAATTCTTTCTTAATTTCACTACTTCTAATTAGTAATTCTTAGGTAATTTCCCTACTTAAGTAATTACTAATCTTGGAGCTTGTAGGACCTCGTGCTAAAACTTAGAATTTCGACTTTCGTAGATAATTCTTGGCTTCTTGTGCTCACTTAAAAAGCTATCCACCTATCGAGTCACACAATTTCACTCACCCCGAAGAAAACTATTGATCTTGTGAACTTGAAAGGTCGCTAAGGAACTTGGTCAATTAGAGGAAGCCAATTTGAAGACAAGTGTGAAATCCTACCCAAAAAATTTGAGTGAACCCGAGAGTCATTCAGAAAGTGAGAGAGAGTATTTTTAACTAACCTTAACACATTCTCTAGTCTTGTTTCTTTTGTAGGTATATGGCTACGGAAGGAGAAAAGGTTGTGACAGACATTACTTTAGCCGAGCTTTGGGCTGAAGTAAGGGCGCTTAGTATCCGAGTGGAGAACCTTGAAAGAACCAATAGTACTTGGAAGAATGCCGTGGAAGGAACTAGTGATGGTTCTACCTTAAGACCTGAACATGATGGTACTGTTTGTAAGGTGGATAGTGACGAGGAGATTGAGGAAGATAAGGGAGCTGATTTGGTTGACTGCGGCGAAGTAGAGTTAGAAGATGAGGGTGTGAATATGTTCTTAGTGATACATAGGAACTTGAGCACTATGAGCGTACAAGAGGAAGGAGATGTGCAGCGTGAGAACTTGTTTCATGCTAGATGTAGGGTGAAAGGGAAGGTGTGCTCTATGATAATTGATTCCGGAAGTTGCACTAATGTAGTGAGCCACACGTTAGTGACTCAACTTAATAAACCTATGAGGAAACATCCCATCCTTATCGATTGCAGCGGTTGAGTGAATGCGGTGAATTAAAAGTTCACCCCTTGCCTAGTGTTGTTAGTGATGTTTTGTAGGAATACAGGGACATGTTTCCTGAGGAAATGCCGAGTGGACTACCTACATTGACGGGGATAGAACACCAAATTGACTTTTCTCCGGGGTCACAAATTCCGAACAAAACCGCATATTGAAGCAATCCACAGGATACTAAGGAGTTGCAACGACAAGTGGATGAGCTATTGACTAAGGGGCTAGTTCGAGAGAGTCTAAGTCCGTGTGCCGTACCCATGATCTTTGTTCCAAAGAAAGACCGCACCTGGAGGACATGTGTTGATTGCCGAGCCGTCAACAAGATAATGATTAAGTATCGTCATCCTATTCCTAGGTTAGAGGACATGCTAGATGAGTTATGTGGTTCAAGTGTGTTTTCTAAGATTGATCTTAGGTCCGGTTACCACCAAATCCGTATGAAACCGGGTGATGAGTGGAAAACTAAATTCAAGACCAGGTTTGGTTTACATGAATGGTTGGTGATGCCTTTTGGTCTCTCCAACGCACCTAGTACGTTCATGCGATTAATGAATCATGAGCTTAAACCGTTTCTTAATAAGTTTGTGGTTGTCCACATTGATGATATCCTGATTTATAGTAGAATTTTGTATGACCATGTTGATCACTTAAGGCAAGTGTTTGAAGTATTAAGAGCCGAAAAGTTATATGTTAATTACAAGAAGTGTGCCTTTTGTGTAGAGAAAGTTGTATTTCCTGGATTTGTTGTAAGTGTTAATGGTGTTGAAGTAGATGAATCTAAGGTAGAAGCTATTAGAGACTGGCCAACTCCTACTACTATTTCACATGTTAGAAGTTTCCATGGACTAGCTAGTTTCTACAGGCGCTTTATTAAAGACTTTAGCACCATAGCAGCACCACTCATGGAGTTCGTGAGAAAAGACACACCTTTTGTGTGGGTGGATCCGCAACAGGGTGCCTTCCAAGAGTTGAAACGTAGGCTTAGTTCTGCCCCGTTGTTACAATTACCTAATTTTAGTAAGTTATTCGAAATTGAGTGTGACGCCTCGGGGGTGGGAATTGAAGGTGTTCTTATGCAAGATGGGAAGCCTATTGCCTATTTTACTGAGAAGTTAAAGGGGGGATGCCTTGAGTTACTCCACGTACGACAAAGAGTTGTATGCCCTCGTGAGAGCTTTAGCTCATTGGCAACATTACCTATGGCCTAAGGAATACTAATTATGAGTGATCATGAGTCCCTCAAACATCTTAGGGGTCAAGAGAAACTAAATAAAAGACATGCCAAGTGGGTAGAGTTCATTGAGAGTTTCCCTTACGTGATTCATTACAAGAAGGGAAAGGAGAATGTAGTAGCTGATGCGCCATCTAGGAAGTTTGCTTTGGCTATCACGTTAGCATCTAAGTTGATGGGTTTTGAGAGTATTAAGTCTAAGTATGAGCATGACCCTAAACTTAAGAGTGTGTATGATGCCATTACTAGTGGGCAGCGGATTGAGAAGTATCAGTGGCATGATGGGTACCTTTTTAAGAAGGGGAGAGTTTGTATACTCGAGTACTTGTGGCGAGAGTTGTTGGTGCGTGAGGTGCTTTGTGGGGGCTTGATGGGACACTTTGGGGTAGACAAGACTTTAGCTATATTAGGGGAACAGTTCCATTGGCCTAAGATGAGGCGAGATGTTGAGAGAATATGTGGAGCATGTTTTGAGTGTAAAAGAGCTAAGTCTAGGTCTAATAATCATGGTTTGTATACTCCCTTACCCGTTCCTACTAGTCCTTTGGTAGATGTTTCAATGGATTTTGTGATGGGGTTGCCGCGATCTAGGGGTGGTCATGATAGCATTTATGTGATTGTTGATAGGTTTTCTAAGATGGCTCATTTCATTCCTTGTAAAAAATGTGATGATGCACAACATGTTGCTTCTTTGTTCATTGCTAATGTGTTAAAATTACATGGTGTGCATCGAACTATTGTTAGTGATAGGGATGCTAAGTTTTTGAGTCACTTTTCGAAGTGTTTGTGGGGTGCTCTTGGTACCAAACTGTTGTTTTCTACATCACACTATCCACAGACTGATGGTCAAACTGAGGTTGTTAATCGCACCTTGGGAACTCTTCTTCGAGCTTTGACCAAAGGGAAGTCCGGCACTTAGGCTGACCGATTACCTATTATGGAGTTTGCATATAATAGAACTGTTCATCGCATGAATAGCATTACTCCATTTGAATGTGTTTATGGTTTTAATCCTTTGATACGCTTTTGCTTCTATTCAATACATAATGACTGAAGTCAACTTTGGTTGGTTAATCCGATCAGTTCATCGATGGTCGGCAAGTATGATGGACCTAATGATGATCCTGCATGTATTTCGTGTGTATGATGCAGGTCAACCTTATCGTGATATGTTTAAACCTTCAAGACCATTCACGAGAAGTCAAGCTAAAGAGCTTCATGATGCACATTTGATGGTGAAGAAGATCCAAGTGTTTGGCGTGGGACTTTTGCGTTTGGCGTGTATTATTGTATAGTTATGGAAGACATTAATTCTTACTTGTTTTGGAGTCCTGCGTGACTATTTCTTAAACTTAGCCAAATTGTGGCCTTTTTGTTAAGTAGTTGTTTCCTAGTTGATTTAGGTTACTAGTTATTCTTTTCCTATTTGAGTTAGGTAAAGGCTCATCCTATATAAGCCTAAACACTTTATTATTTTGACACCTTTTGACATTATTTTCAATCAAAAAACGGCAGCAACATTGCTCCCAAAAATCATGTGAATTAACTTGTCCAATTTTGGTGTGATTCAAAATTGAACTTGTTCCTTTGTTTGATCGAACAGTTTGCAAGACCATCATTGTCTTGAGGGTTGTTTGTATAGCATAGGTACTCTGTGACTTCATCAAGAAGGTAAGCAGACTAGTTCCTACTTTTTGTCTTGATAGTTCATTGAGCGTCTTGCTTCTATCTTTGTTTTCTTGTTTCCGCTTTTTATATTGGATCAGTTGGTATCAGAGCAATTATATTGTATCAGTTGGTATCAGAGCTTGGAACGGGTTTGTTCCTTCAATCCCAATCCTGTTCTTCGTGCCTTAGTTTTAGGTTCTAATTCTTAAATTTCGTTTTTGAAAAAAAAACAAGTGAAAAAAAAGAGGAGAAAGAAAAATTAAAAATTGTTGTTGATTGAAGTTGTTGAATCATCGAGGGATTGAAGTCTTGAATATTGAGTGCTAAAGAAACGTTCTTGAACCAATTCTTGAAGTTCTTGATTGTTAGAAGCCGATAATCTTGAAATCTTGAAACTCTAGTTGAATTCTTGAAGGTGCACGATTGAATCTTGAAAATCTTGAAGTTCTTGGAGTTAAATTGAAGTTCTTTAAGAGTTTTACGTTGTTCTTGAAGAGGTTCTTGAATCCTCAAACGTTCTTACCAAGATTGCGTTGAATTCTTGAAGTTCTTGAACTTTAATTTGTTGTTCTTGAAGGAGCATTGTCAAAAACGTGGGAGAGGGCCTAAGAAGTGTTAGGGAGGCCGAATTTGGGGAGGAGAAAGGAGGAGAATAGGAAACCCTAAGTCTAGTCCAAGAAGGAAACAACTCCCAATCCAAAAGGGATAAGTTTCAAGGAGTTTAAATTCTATTTGGACAAGGAGAGGAGGGGCTAATTTGTGTTGGAAAAGGAAGGGGGGGGACCCAAAATCCTAAGGACTAAGGAGAAAGGATTGGTCTTCTCCAAACTAAAGTGGGAAAGCTTCAAAAACTTCCTCCTTCCACTAATTTCGAAATTCTTTCTTAATTTCACTACTTCTAATTAGTAATTCTTAGGTAATTTCCCTACTTAAGTAATTACTAATCTTTGAGCTTGTAGGACCTCGTGCTAAAGCTCAGAATTTCCACTTTCGTAGATAATTCTTGGCTTCTTGTGCTCACTTAAAAATCTGTCCGCCTATCGAGTCACATAACTTCACTCACCCCGAAGAAAACTATTGATCTTGTGAACTTGAAAGGTCGCTAAGGAACTTGGTCAATTAGAGGAAACCAATTTGAAGAGAAGTGTGAAATCCTACCCAAAAATTTGAGTGAACTCGAGAGTTATTCAAAAAGTGAGTGAGAGAGAGAATTTTAACTAACCTTAACACATTCTCTAGTCTTGTTTATTTGCAGGTACATGGCTACGAAAGGAGACAAGGTTGTGACCAACATTACTTTAGCTGAGGTTTGAGCTGAAGTAACGGCACTTCGTATCCGACTGGAGAATGTTGAAGGAATCTTGGGTATTCAGGGGAATGCCAGGGAAGGACTTACTGATGGTTCCACCTAAAGACCTGATCATAATGATACTGTTTGTGAGAAAGGGAGTAATGAGGAGGTTGCGGAAGATAAGGGCGTTGATAAGGGTGTTTACTTGAGCTCTAATGAAGATGTTTCTACTAACGTTCACCTCTTGCCTAGTGTTGTTAGTGATGTTTTGCAGGAATACAGGGACATGTTTCTCGAGGAGATGCGAGGGGACTACCTCCATTAAGGGGGATAGAACACCAAATTGACTTTGTTCCGGGGTCACAAATTCCGAACAAACCCACATATCGAAGCAATCCACAGGATACTAAGGAGTTGCAACGACAAGTGGATGAGCTATTGAGTAAGGGGCTAGTTCGAGAGAGTCTAAGTCCGTGTGCCGTACCCATGATTTTGGTTCCAAAGAAAGACGGCACCTGGAGGATGTGTGTTGATTGCCAAGCCGTCAACAAGATAACGGTAAAGTATCGTCATCCTATCCCTAGGTTAGATGACATGCTAGATGAGTTATGTGGTTCAAGTGTGTTTTCTAAGATTGATCATAGGTCCGGTCACCACCAAATCCGTATGAAACCGGGTGATGAATGGAAAACTGCATTCAATACCAAGTTTGGTGTATATGAATGGTTGGTGATGCCTTTTGGTCTCTCCAACGCACCTAGTACGTTCATGCGATTAATGAATCATGTGCTTAAACCGTTTCTTAATAAGTTTGTGGTTGTCTACTTTGATGATATCCGGATTTATAGTAGAAGCTTAGATGACCATGTTGATCACCTAAGGCAAGTGTTTGAAGTATTAAGAGCTGAAAAGATATATGTTAATTACAAGAAGTGTGCCTTTTGTGTAGAGAAAGTTGTATTTCTGCGATTTGTTGTAAGTGTTAATGGTGTTGAAGTAGATGCATCTAAGGTAGAAGCTATTAGAGACTGGCCTACTCCTACTACTGTTTCACATGTTAGAAGTTTCCATGGACTAGCTAGTTTCTACAGACGCTTTGTTAAAGACTTAGCACAATAGCAACACCGCCCACAGAGTTGGTGAGAAAAGACACGCCTTTTGTGTGGGGGAAGCCGCAAGAGGGTGCCTTCCAAGAGTTGAAACGTAGGCTTAGTTCTGCCCCGTTGTTACAATTACCTGATTTTAGTAAGGTTTTTGAAATTGAGTGTGACGCCTCGGGGGTGGGAATTGGAGGTTTTCTTATGCAAGATGGGAAGCCTATTGCCTATTTTAGTGAGAAGTTGAAGGGGGCTGCCTTGAATTACTCTACGTACGACAAAGAGTTGTATGCCCTCGTAAGAGCTTTAGCTCATTGGCAACATTACCTATGGCCTAAGGAAATCGTAATTAGGAGTGATCATGAGTCCCTCAAACATCTTAGGGGTCAAGAGAAACTAAATAAACGACATGCCAAGTGGGTAGAGTTCATTGAGAGTTTCCCTTGATTCATTACAAGAAGGGAAAGGAGAGTGTAGTAGCTGACGCACTATCTAGGAAGTTTGCTTTGGCTATCACGTTAGCATCTAGGTTGATGGGTTTTGAGAGTATTAAGTCTATGTATGAGCATTGTCACGACCCAAGCTGGAGGGCCGCAACTGGCACCGGACCCTACTCAACGGGGGCCGGCGTACCCTTCATCTAACTTTCCTTATTATCTATAAGGCTTGTCATATGCATATAATCTCGAATAATAATTATAATGATACGTGACATTATACCATGATACGAACGTACTTATATACATAATATATCCAATAAGGCTGCAATGCAAAACCATAAAACAAAATACATACGTTTGCCGACAAGGCAATTCAACTGTACATAAGTCAACCCATCGCTTGTCTATGCATAAATTGACACTTGTCTATGAGCCTCTACAAAAACGTACATAATGCAACCTATGCCGGAACAGGGCCCCAACATGCCCAAAACAGAATGCATACCAAGACTGTGGCAAGTCCGAAGGATGGATCTCGCCAATATCTACTGAACTAGGTAGCCTACTGTGGTGGGGGAGCTTCGTCTATCTGCCCGCTTGGACGTGCAGCACGACATGCAGCGTCCACAAATAAAGGACGCCAGTACGGATAATGTACTGAGTATGTAAGACAGGAAACATAATGCAAGAACAATAATAAGCATCAG
>MCJB01008412.1:1427-36630 GCA_002018475.1 Nicotiana obtusifolia | reverse complement strand
CATCGGAACCTTGACGACACAGTCCAACGTGGGCCTTGCCGCACTGATCACAACAAGGTGTTAGGGGTCTCGTCTGACTAGTATCCCTGTAATGTTGCAAGCCTGATGCCCGCGAACTCTGACCTGGACCCGAATAGGTAAATCGATCATACCGAGGTCTCTGAAACTGTGGAGGGGCACTAGTTACAGATGGTGCCGAACTCCTCAGAAACTGGGGCCTGCCACTGCTTCTGAAGTCACCAGAATACCCTGCAAACCTCGTCCTCTTATGCTGACCCCTATCTTGCTCCCTGTCTGCTCTTTGCTGCCGCTTACGACCCTTTAATGTCTGGGCATAAGCCTGAATACGAGAAATATCCATGCCCTCTATCAAGGATGCAGTCGTGCACTCATTTATTAGGTGTGGTGCCAATCCGTTCACAAACAAATGAACCCTATCCCCCATCTCGGCCACCATGTGAGGAGCGTACCTTGCCAAGGAATCAAACTGCATGTTGTACTCCTGTACACTCATATTACCTTGTTTAAGGTTCAAGAATTTATCAGCTTTGGCTCGTCGTACCTCAACTGGTAGGTAATGACGAAGAAATGCCTCAGAAAATTCTTTCCACACAGGTGGGGGAGCATTTAGACCCCTGGATCTTTCCCATCTATCATACCAGAAAACTGCTAGATCCCGTAACCGATAAGAAGCCAACTCTATTGCCTCCGTATCACTAGCATGCATAACCCGCAGTGTACGGTGAACCTGATCAATAAAAGTCTGCGGGTCCTCCTTGGGGTATGATCCGGTAAACACTGGAGGATCTAGATTAATTAAATCTCGAACTCTCGCACTGACTGGTTTATCAGTAGCACCGGTATTTTGCCTCTGAGCCTGAGCAGCTACCAAGCTAGTCAGCAACTGTACCGCACTCTGCATATCCTGGTCTGTAGTACCAGATGGAGGAACTGGAGATGCTGGATGCCTTCTTATATCCTCTGGAGGAGAAGGAGTAGATGAGGTCTGCGAAGGCATCTCGCTCTGAGGCTCACTATGGCCTATTGTGGTGGGAGGCACCTGACTGGTACCCTCTCCTGCAGCTAAATCAAGGCGCCTACTAATCTCTTGTTTCCTAGTCGTGGGAATCGCTGAAAAGAACATGGTTAATATTAGCAACGAATACTTACGACTCAGCTCTGCGCACGATCTAGATTCAGAAAAAGTAACAACCCTAAATGTCATGCAGCCTCCTGATTATAAATGTGGCGCGCTACACATCCAAAATCAAGACTCTACTAGACACGGCTCATAGACAACCCCTAGGATAGACCTGCTCTGATACCAAGTTTGTCACGACCCAAGCCGGAGGGCCGCAACTGGCACCGGACCCTACTCAACGGGCACCGGCATACCCTTCATCTAACTTTCCTTATTATCTATAAGGCTTGTCATATGCATATAATCTCGAATAATAATTATAATGATACGTGACATTATACCATGATACGAACGTACTCATATACATAATATAGCCAACAAGGCTGCAATGCAAAACCATAAAACAAAATACATATGTTTGCCGACAAGGCAATTCAACTGTACATAAGTCAACCCATCGCTTGTCTATGCATAAATTGACACTTGTCTATGAGCCTCTACAAAAACTTACATAATGCAACCTATGCCGGAATAGGGCCCCGACATGCCCAAAACAGAATGCATACCAAGACTGTTGCAAGTCCAAAGGATGGATCTCGCCAATATCTGCTGAACTGGGTAGCCTACTGTGGTGGGGGAGCTTCGTCTATCTGGCCGCTTGGACCTGCAGCACGACATGCAGCGTCCACAAATAAAGGACGTCAGTACGGATAATGTACTGAGTATGTAAGACAGGAAACATAATGCAAGAACAATAATAAGCATCAGGGTAAGAGACATACAACCTGTACCATCTGAATGCCTCTGAGGGCGACTAACCATGTCATGCCTGACATGCATATGCATATACATATATTTATATCCTTTTGAAAATCATCATATACATATATACGCCTCTGTGGGCCTCATCATCATCTCATACATATGCCTCTGTGGGCCTCCTCATTATCATACCCAACTGATCAGTGGTTGCACAATAGGTGCCATACCCCGCCGACTATAGCGCGACTCGGTAGAGTAAGATAGCTGTCGACTATAGCGCGACTAAGTAGAGTAAAACATATACATATGTATAGTTGCACAATAGGTGCCATACCCGGCCGACTATAGCGCGACTCGGTAGAGTAAGATAGCTGTCGACTATAGCGCGACTAAGTAGAGTAAAACATATACATATGTATAGTTGTACAATAGGTGCCATACCCCGCCGACTATAGCGCGACTCGGTAGAGTAAGATAGCTGTCGACTATAGCGCGACTAAGTAGAGTAAAACATATACATATGTATAGTTGCACAATAGGTGCCATACCCGGCCGACTATAGCGCGGCTCGGTAGAGTAAAATAGATAATGCATGCTGGACTCCTAAGAGTCATACTACCATGGTGAAATAATAACATATCAATCCTCCCATAAGAGGGGAAACAATATACGTACTGCTACCTTCTAAGAGTAGAGTATCTTTGGGGTTCGTTCATTGCATTGTGTACAGTCAGAGTCGTGCAAAAGAAGGAAAAGGATAGTCTCACATACCTTGCAATACTTTCCAATCTCAAGCTATGAAACTTCCACGACTTCTTAGTCTACAATAAGAGAAAGGACACTAACGTTATCGTTTAAGCGTCGTAATTATTATGTACCGACTGTAACCTATTTTATGATAAAACGGACAGCACCTCCCCATATATATGACATCACACAAGTCAAAACAGCCACTAAACAGCCAAACAACATCAACAAGAATCATATTGAACCTCCCAAAATAGTCCACGCACAAACCAATCACTTCATACGTACAATGGCCACTATAGTCGTGTCAAACGATCCGGAAATGTTATGAACAACTATTAGGCCACAACTCTAAATATATATGGTGTTTCTCCACACCCTTCCCCATCCAAAACTCCACAAATCAGTAGTATAACATGCAGCTTTACAGCAACACAAAACAGTTCACAAACACAATCCGCTACAAGTGAATAACTCGAACTCACGGCTTCCGATCACCGTCCCGTGAGTTCTTACACACATAGAACGACTTACCAAGACTTAACAGTAGAAAACATGTATTAAATAGAGCAGTAAACTCACCTTGCTTGTTAGATAACTCATCTCTTTCTTTGGTTCCTCAAACTCTAGGGTTTACCTTCAACTAGAACTTGAAAGGGGGAAAATCGATTAGGGTTTGTGTGGGATTATTTTGGGGAGGGGTTGCAGGGGTTCTTTTAGGTTTTGGAGCTGTGAAATAATAGTGAATTAACTGGCTTTAGAAGCTTTTAAAAGCCCTCTCTTAACCGACTTGGAGCTTTTAATTTTTATCCCTTAATTTTTGGCAAGTAGGTGATGCACCTACTTGTCACCTACCAGCCTGCGCAGTTCCGCGGAAATACAATTATCTCAATACTCCGAGATCGTATTGACAAACGGTTTGAAGCATTGGAAACTAGACTCATAGACCGTTAATTTGGTAGGTAGATCACCCGTAATTCCTTGTAAATTGGGAGAAAATCGCAGAAACATTTGACCTAACGTTTAAGTAAAATTGTGAACCTAAGTTGCGACAACTTTTGTCGACTTTTGTTTCATAACTCGTTTGACTTCAAGACTTATGAAACGGATATTATATCATTCAAATACCTTAAAACATGACCTCTTGGTGATGTTAATCACCTCTCTATTTACCCGAAAATACGAGTTACAACATCCTTAACTCGTTTATCTTTTAATACTTGTTAACCGCCGTTATTCACCCTTGCATCATTTAAGACCAATAGGACTAAACTCCTATTATCTCAAAGGTAATTCTCTTCTCGGGCCTATGTAGACTGTCTTACGGTGTAATCTAATGTGTACAAGTATGGGTTATAACAAGCATGACCCTAAAGAGAAGTATCAGTGGCATGATGGGTACCTTTTTAAGAAGGGGAGAGTTTGTATACCCGAGTCCTCGTGGCGAGAGTTGTTGGAGCATGAGGCGCATTGTGGGGTCTTGATGGGACACTTTGAGGTAGACAAGACTTTAGCTATATTAGGGGAACAGTTCCATTGGCCTAAGATGAGGCGAGATGTCGAGAGAATACGTGGAGCGTGTTTTGAGTCTAAACGAGCTAAGTCTAGGTCTAATAATCATGGTTTGTATACTCCCTTACCCGTTCCTACTAGTCCTTGGGTAGATATCTCGATGGATTTTGTGATGGGGCTGCCGCGATAGAGGGGAGGTCATGATAGCGTTTATGTGGTTGTTGATAGGTTTTCTAAGATGGCTCATTTCATTCCTTGTAAAAAATGTGATGATGCACAACATGTTTCTTCTTTGTTCATTGCTAATGTATTAAAGTTGCATGGTGTGCCTCGATCTATTGTTGGTGATAGGGATGCTAAGTTTTTGATTCACTTTTGGAAGTGTTTGTGGGGTGCTCTTGGCACCAAACTTTTGTTTTCTACATCACATCATCCACAGACTGATGGTCAAACCGAGGTTGTTAATCGAACCTTGGGAGCTCTTCTTCGAGCTTTGACCAAAGGGAAGACCGGCACTTGGGCTGACCGATTACCTATTATGGAGTTTGCATATAATAGAACTGTTCCTCGCATGACTAGATTAATCCATTTGAATGTGTTTATGGTTTTAATCCTTTGATACCACTTGATCTTGTTCCTTTGCCGAGAGATACAGTTATTAGCGTTGACGGAGAAAACCGGGCTGCTGCCTTGCTCGAATTGCATGCTAAGGTGAAGAAAACTTTGGTGGATGCTTATGAAAAGGTAGCGGTCAAGAAAAATAAAGGAAGAAAAAGCTGGACTTAAAGAAAGGTGACTAGGTTTGGGTGCACTTCCGAAAGGAAAGATTTTCGAACCATAAGAAAGGGAAGTTAGCTCCGTGGGGAGATGGACCATTTCAAGTGTTGCAGAAGATCAATAATAATGCTTATGTCATAGATTTGCCTGATTATTGTGCTGTCTCTAAGAAATTCAATGTCACTGACTTGACTCCTTGTGTTGCTTTGAAATATGAAGAAGGTTCGATTTCGAGGATGAAATCTTCCCAAGAAGGGGAGGATGATGCAGGTCAACCTGATCATGATACGTTTAAACCTTCAAGACCATTCATGAGAAGTCAAGCTAAAGAGCTTCATGATGCACATTTGATGGTGAAGAAGATCCAAGCGTTTGGTGTGTGATGTTTGCGTTTGGCGTGTATTATTGTATAGTTATGGAAGACATTAATTCTTACTTGTTTTGGAGTCCTGCGTGACTATTTCTTAAGCTTAGCCAAATTGTGGCCTTTTTGTTAAGTAGTTGTTTCCTAGTTGATTTAGGTTACTAGTTATTCTTTTCCTATTTGAGTTAGGTAAAGGCTCATCCTATATAAGTCTAAATACTTCATTATTTTGTCACCTTTTGACATTATTTTCAATCAAAAAATGGCAGCAACATTGCTCCCAAAAATCGTGTGAATTAATTTGTCCAATTTTGGTGTGATTCAAAATTGAACTTGTTCCTTTGTTTGATCGAATAATTTGCAAGATCATCGTTATCTTGAGGGTCGTTCGTATAGCATAGGTACTCCTTGACTTCATCAAGAAGGTAAGTAGACTAGTTCCTACTTGTTGTCTTGATAATACATAGAGAGTCTTGCTTCTATCTTTTCTTTTCTTGTTTCCGCTTTTTATATTGCATCAGTTGGTATCAGAGCAATTATATTGCATAAGTGTATCTCACCGGCGGATTTAAAGAACCTCGCGAATTGACTTGGGTTACAGGTGTGGTTTTGGTTGTATTAACCGCATCTTTTGGTGTAACTGGTTATTCACTTGATCTTGTTTCTTTGCCGAGAGATGCAGTTATTAGTGTTGATGGAGAAAACCGGGCAGCCGCGTTGCTCGAATTGCAAGCTAAGGTGAGGAAAACTTTGGAGGATACTTATCAAAGGGTAGCGGTCAAGAAGAATAAAGAAAGGAAAAAGCTGGACTTAAAGAAAGTTTATTGGGTTTGGGTGCACGTCCGAGAGGAAAGATTTCGAACAACATCATAATGGACTGAAACGTCATACCATGACATAAACATACTTATATACATAGTGTGCCAACGGGGCAACAGTGCAAAACTATATAACATAATACATATGCCGACGAGGCAATACAACTGTACATGAGTCAACCCAACACTTGTCTATACATACAATGACATTTGTCTATGAGCCTCTACAATAACATACATTATGCAACCTATGTCGGAACAGGGCCCCGACAAGCCCAAAATGCCTATACAAAATGCATACCAAGGTTGTAGCAAGTCCGAAGGATGAATCTTGCTAATATCTGCTGAACTGGATAGCCTACCGCAGTGGGGGAGCTCCGTCTATCAGTCTATCGGGACCTGCAGCACGACATGCAGTGTCCACAAATAAAGGACGTCAGTACGGATAGTGTACTGAGTATGTAAGATAGGAAACATAGTGCAAGAACAATAATAAGCATCAGGATAAGAAACATACAACAGGTATCACCTGAATGCCTCTGACTAACCATGTCATGCCTGACGTGCATATGCATTTACATACATACATATACATATACATATATATATATATATATATATATATCATCTGATTGCCTCTGACTAACCATGTCATGCCTGACGTGCATATGCATTTACATATATACATATATAAATATATATATATATATATATATATGTATACATACATATATAAATATATATATACATATACATACATATATAAATATATATATATATATATATATATATATATATACATTCTTTTGAAAATCATCATATATATATATACGCCTCTGTGGGCCTCATCATCATCATCACACCCAACTGATTAGTGGTTGCACATTAAGTGCCATCGCCCGGCCGATTATAATGCGGCTCGGTGTTTACATATATATATGCACAATAGGTGCCATCACCCGGCCGACTATTGCGCGGCTCGGTGTAGTAAAATAAATAATGCATGTTGTACTCATATGACTGTTGAGACTATTTTCCTTCATTTCTTGTTTGGTCTGAACTTTTCCAAAGTAGTCCTGTCCTGTGATAATTTGGATCATTATGCAGCTTCTGTTTTTTCCTCCTGTGATAAATAGCTGCTTCTTTTCTCTGTTGCTGCTGTTTGAAGTGCTGCTGTTGGATCCTGCTCTGTGTTTCTGTTGAGTCCAGCACCTTGCACATGAGCAAACCAAGCTAGGGGAGAGGTCCTGTCCTGTAATGTGTTGGTGCAGTGAGCAGCTTGTCATTTTGTCACTTTCACTCTTATGTATGGGCATTGAGTTTTGTCTGCAAGTAAGATTTTCCTGCCTATTGAGTCCAGTTGACTAAAGTGATGACACTCTATTCTCACAAAGTCAAGAGCATAATTGCAAGGTGATCCGCCAGCTTGTTTCCTTCCCTATATGTGTGTGATACTATCATGGCAAGGGAGTCTTTGAGTTGGAAGATTTCTTCTATTTGATCTGATATGCACTAGGGTTGCTTCCATGAGCCATTAATGATATTGTATAGGAGCATGGAGTCTGTTTGTAGCCATATGTTGGTGAAACCTTGTATGCTGTAGTATCTTAATGCTTCCTGAATGGCTGTTGTTTCTGCAACTGGGTTAGTTCCCTCTATGCATTCTATGCCAAGTGCATATATTAGGTCCCCTGTTTCATTTCTCACACAAAAGCCTATTGAGCTTCTTCCTGGGTTTCCTTTTGATGCTCCATCAGTATTAATCTTTATCCATCCTGGCAAAGGAATTCCCAGTTGACTTTTTTATAACTTAATCTTGGGGTGTAGTTCTCAAGCATGTGTAAGAGATCTTGCCATTTGTGTGGGATATTAATTCTTGGCTTTCTGGTGTGGACTAATGCTTGCAGTGTTGTGGAGATTTGGTAGATTACTCTACCAGTTGTGACTGGTTCCCCATGCTTGTAGCTGTTTCTTCTTTTCCATAGTTCCCATACAATGCATGCTGGGAGTGCCTGCATTACTGGTTTCAGTCTGTTGACTGTTTGTGCTGTCCATCATCTTGTTATTGCTTGATGGAATGTTAATTCTTCAATTGAGATTCCCGCTCTTTGCAGGAAGTATTTCCACACCTTGTTGGCAGTATTTGAAGTGTAGAAGAGGTGAGCTATGTTTTCTTCCTTTGGATAGTGCAGCACCAGCATGTCGAAGGCAGTTGATACCCCCATCTTTTCAAGATGTCGTCCAGTGGTAGTTTTGCCCTCCAGACTCTCCACATGAAGAAAGCAATTTTGAAAGGGAGTCCCTTTACCCAGATCTTCTCATATGCTATTCTAGGATCCTACCTTTTCCTCAAGTATTCCCACGTTGTTTTGACTGTGAATTGCCCTTTATTCTACAGCATCCAGTATGGGATATCTAGAGTGTGTTCCATCCTTGGGGGCTTTATTGTGGTGGTTATGTGATCCACCATTTCTTGTGGCAAGTGTTCTGATAGCTGCTGCATATTCCAGTTGCCATTCTGTAGGGTATTGTTCACATTTTGAAGTGTTTCTTCAATTGGGAAGTTTGCTGGTACTAGGAAGTATAGAGCTCCTAGCCTAGTCCAGTTGTCATACCAGAAGAGTGAGGATCCCATTTTGAGTTGCCAGGAAATTTGATGTTAAATGAGCTCTCTACATTCTATCATTTTCTTCTAGACTTGTGATCCTTTCTTCCATGGTACAGCTACTGCATTATGTTTCTTGCAGTATTTTTGTGTCATGAATGCACTCCAGAGACTGGGCTTAGTTTTGAAATTCCACCACAGTTTGCAGAAAAGGGCCTTTGACATGTCATGAAAGGATCTGAATCCTGCTCTTCCTTCCTCTTGGGGTAGGCATAGGTTGTTCCAGAATGACCAGTGTCTGCTGGTGCCTCCTATTGTACTACTCCAGAAGAATTGGGAAAAAAGCTTGTGGATGTTATTGATTACTTGTTTGGGGGGATTCACTGCTGATAATAGATGCACTACATGCTTTGCAAGACATGTTTGATCAAGATGGCTCTACCTCCTATTGAAAGTAGTTTTCCTTTCCAGGATTGCAATCTATCTTGTATCTTGTTCACAATGCCTTGATAATAGATGATTCTTTTTTCCTTGAGTAGTAAATGGGGTAGCCTAAATAAGTGAATGGAAAGTTCTACTTCCCAATTCTTGTTATTCTTTCTGTTCTTGTTACTGCCTCGGAGGCAGCTGAATGATGCATATAGATAGCGGACTTGCTCCTGTTTATTAGCTGTCCTGAAGCTGCTTCATATGCACTCAGTGTCTCCATTTCCAACTGTAATGAGTTAGCATCTGATGATGAGAAGATGATCATATCATCTGCATATCATAGATGATTGATTCTTAGGCTTCTTCTAGGCATTCCAAAACTCTTGAAGAAATTGTTTTGATGCAGTGCATTTAGTCCCTTTGAGAGTGCTTCAGCAGCAATGATGAAGAGAGTAGGAGACAGGAGATCTCCTGGTTTTACACCTCTTGTTGATTTGAAGAAGCCATGTGGTTGGCCATTGATAAGAATTGAATACAAATTGTTGCCCACTATGTCAATGATCATGCCTATGAAAGTTTCATTGAAGCCCATCTTCCTGAGATCTTTTGCTATATATAACCAAGATGTTCTATCAAATGCCTTGGTCATATCCAGCTTGATGACCACATTTGGACCTGCTTTTACTCTTTTCCCAATATCAATGATGATTTCCTGTGCCAGGAGGACATTTTCCACTATTGTTCTGCCTCTCACAAAACTAGCTTGTTCATGGGAGATTAGGGAAGGTAGAAAGACCAATGATCTTTCATGTATGATTCTCGAGAAGATCTTGTTGATGAAGTTGCTAAGGCTTATTGGTCTTAAGTCAGAGAAAGTTTCTATCTCCTTCTTCTTTGGTATGAGGACCAGATTTGTGTGTGTTATAATTTTGGGTAGGTGTCTGCCTGAGAAAAATGCTGTGACCATGTTTTGTATGTCTTCACCTATGATTTCCCAACAGGACTGATAGAAAGTACCTGTGAAACCATCTGGGCCTCCTGCACTGTCTTTGTTGAGACTAAAGACAACTTGTTTTGTTTCTTCCTTTGATGGTAGCCTGGTCAGCTCTGTATTTTGCTGTGAGTCTATCACTTGCTGGATGTTTTCCAGAATTCTGAAGTCTGTGGGAGTAGCTTTCTCAGTGAATTGGTCCTTGTAGTAGGAGATGGCTTCTTCCACAATCTGTTCCTGTTCTTCTAATCAGATGCCAGCATTGTTTTGTATTCTTTTTAGTTGTAGCCTTTTCCTTCTTCCATTGACTTCAGTGTGGAAGAATTTGGACTTTCTATCCCTATCTTTAAACCAGGCCATTCCTGCTTTTTGTTTCCAGAATTGTTCTTCAATAGCTAGATGCCTAACCATTTGTGCTTGTACCTTTTGTAGTCTTTCTCTGTTTTGGGCAGTAGGTCTCTCTTCAAACTGTTGCTCATGGACAAGAACCACTTTCTCCATGCTTGCTATGATCTGAAAGATGTCTCCAAAAGTAGCCTTGCTCCAATGGGATAGAGCTTTCTTTAGCTTCTTTAACTTGTCGTTGAATATGATGAAAGGATCTTCCTGGAAGTCAGCTTGCCAATTTTCTCTGACCACTGTTTCAAAAGTATCCTGCTTGGTCCAGAAGTTGAGGAATTTGAAAGGCTTCTTGATCTTTATTGGCTTTTGGTCAAAATGTATTAGCAGAGGACTATGATCTGATCCAATTTTGGGGAGGTGTGTGACTTCTATTGTTGGAAAAACTTGTTGTAGCAATTGGTTTGCTAGACATCTATCCAGCCTTTTGAAGATGCATTCCTCATCTGCTCTCCCATTCCACCAAGTGAAGATACTTCCTTTGAATCCCAAGTCTGTTAGACAGCTGATGTTAATGGAATGATTGAAGTCATCTACTTCATTGAAGGAAACTGGGAGACCTCCATATTTCTCTTCTTGATCACATATGACATTGAAGTCTCCTCCGACTATCCATGGCTTGGTGATCTTCTGGGATAAGTCATATATTGAGTCCCATAACTCTATTCTTTCTGTTGGTGTGCACTTGGCATATACAAGCGTGAGGATTAGTTCCATCTTTGTCTCTGTGTGGAGGAGCTTCAAAGTGAGGTGTTGGACTGAATCTGTGAGCACTGTGACATTATTAGCATTGTCCAAAAAAGCCCATATTTTGTTGGATACATTTGCTATTGCTTGTGTCATGCCAATTCTTCTCCTGTATTGTTCTAATTTCCTCAGTTGCTGTTTTGGTTCCATGATGCCAATGAATTCAAATTGATGCTTGTTGTGAAGTGTGATCAGTCTTTCGAAAGCTTGCATTATGTTGACTGATCTTATGTTCCATATGATGGCATTCATTGTATTCTGTTGAGGTATGTCAATTCTCTTTTGGTTGGATCCTTGTTGATGGAGGGCTGCTGTTGCTCTTGAATTGCTTCCTCTGGGGGTTTTCTGCTCCAGCTAGCTTATCTGTATGAAGTGGTGACAGGTCTCCCTGCCTTGCTATGTTTCTGAGGTTCTGTGTTATGTTCTTATCATCCATGTCCTTGCCTATTGCTTCTTTTCCTTCATTCATGGCCGACAATTTTGTTGACATGTTTCTAGGTCTGATGATCGCCTGTAGTTGAGCTCTTATTATTTCTTTTCTGTTGATTGGATCCTGGTCCATTGATCTTCCCATTATTGTAAGGACAGGGGTTCTGTGATCTTGGCTGTCTTTCCTTAGTGGCTTCTTTACAGCATTGTCATCAATATTTTCTTCTTCACCTTGCATTTCTTCTGGAATTTCACCTTCCTCTGATCATTCTTTTATTTGATCTGCCCACAACCTCCCCGGGATTTGCTCTGCTTGTCTGATTGCACTTGTTTCTGTTTGTTCTGCAGGTTTATTGTCAAAGGTCTTCATGACCCACTGTGTGGTCGATTCAGTTGTCCTGCCAGTCTCACTGCTCTTGCTTGTGATTGTGCTTCCTTGATGCATACTGACTTTCTTGTTTGTTAGAGCATGAATATCCGTTTCATCCAGTGTTTCCTTGTCACAATTGGGGTTGTGAGTTTGAGTTTTCTGAACTTTGTTTCTGAGAGATTCTACATTGGCTTGGTTGCTTTGTTTTGTATTTAGACTCGAGATTCTTTGCTGCTTAGTCACTGTCGAGGGAATAGTTTCTTTTACTGTGCAGTTCCTGCAGTTTATTTCTGGTGTGTCTTGTTCCTTTTATTCTGTCAAACAGTTAGACACATTGTTGGACTTGTCAAATGTTGATGTCCTCATGCCTGTCTTTGTTGCTGTTTTTCTTGTACCACAAAAGGTTGTTTATATTTGAAAACTCTTTGTTGCTAATTGCCCCAGCACTGTCCTATGTCCTTCTTTGCTTGCCTGTGGTTGCTGTTGTTGAATTTATAATATTGTCACCTTTCTTTGTCATGCAGCTGCCTTCATTCCTGTTAGGGACTGGTGCCAAAGTGTTTGACTGGTTGCCTTGGCTGCTGATTTTTCCAGTATTTGAAAGTTTTTGTTTCCTTGCCTGGGTCATTTGTTCTTTACTCCTTTCTGCTGTGCCTGTGCTATTTGCTGTTGTAGCATCAGCTACATGATCTTCAGCCGTGTGATCTGCAGCATTGGTGTTGTCTTGTTCTAGTGAAATCAGTGTGATTGACTGGCAGCCTTGGCTGCTGGTGTTATCAGTATTCAAT
This sequence comes from Nicotiana obtusifolia, assembly GCA_002018475.1. Taxonomy (NCBI): domain Eukaryota; kingdom Viridiplantae; phylum Streptophyta; class Magnoliopsida; order Solanales; family Solanaceae; genus Nicotiana; species Nicotiana obtusifolia. The sequence goes on along the minus strand of MCJB01008412.1, from coordinate 23,751 downwards.
TGGTTTTGTTTCTTTGCCAGAACCATTTGGTCACTGCTTTCTTTTGCTGTTTCTGTACTACTTGCTATTGTGCCTTCAGTTTCCTGGTCTTCATCAGCATTGACATTGTCCTGATCCAGTGCTACTGTTTCATTGCTTTCAGCTGTGTGCTTGCCTGTAGCATTGGCATTGTTTTCATGTGCTATGTCTGTGTTGGTGACTGTATTTCCAGCTTCCTGGACTTCAGCATTGTGATTGTCTGCAGGTTGCCCTGGTCTAAGGCATCAAATTTGTTTGCAACGGGTAATTGATGTCTGTTTTTTCCAGCCGATTCTTTTTGTTTCCCCTGCTTATGAATTGCCTTGTCGTGTATTCTATTGTCCTTGACTTCTTTCCATTGAGGCCCGATATTGCCTACTACCCTGCCACTTGACAAAATCATCATTGGTTGTTCATTCACTGCTAATTCCTTGCCCTTTAGTTTCATTTTCTCTGCTGGCCTTTGTTCTTCAGCAGTGTCCATGCCAAGAATTTCCGGATGAAGCTTCCAACACTCGATCATTTCATGCCCTTGAATCTTACATTGTTTACAGTATTTTGGGAGGTAGTCATACTGTATTTTGATCCATTCAGTTTTGATTTCCCCTGTTGTTTCATTCTCAATATCTAATCTAACCTTTTGGGGCAATTCTGCTAACAAATCAACTAACACCTTTACTCTAGCACAGCTGGGCCTCGTCTTATTTATTGTAGCTAAATCAAGATTTAAAGGCTTACCAATAGCTAAGGCAAGCGAGAAAAGGCATTCTTTCACGAAGTAAGTCGGCAGTAGGTATGGAAATGAAATCCACGCCATTGCCATTGATGTTTCCTCTCCGAGCTTGAATTTAGAGTCATAAATCAATTACCTCATCTGATATTCATATCCGTCTTTGGCCCTGAGGTAGTATGTGTTCTTCGAGGTGATTTTGATAAAGTCTTCCCACAGTGAGAGTCTGATAAGCACATGCTTGTCTCTGAAGAGGCCGATATTGCATTCCCCCTTAATTCCACACTGAATTGGGATTATTCTTCTGAGTTCCTGAATGTCTGGCCAACCATAGGAGAATTTGCCTAGTACCGCGTACTGAAGGCCCTCGATTATGTTCATGCGTGATACTTCTGATTCCGTGAACTTGACAATCAGCTGTCCATGCATGAGTGTGACCTTTCTGAACGGAATTGGTTCAATTTTCCGGCTAGGGTTTTCGATTGCATTGTTGTTTAGAGTGGATGGTTTTAGGATTTGGGAATAATTTAAGAGTTTGGGCGTGAAGTAATGTCTGGAGCGAGCAGGGTGTTTGGGGGTGGCCGGCCAGCCGGAGTTTCGCCGGCCGGCGTCGCCATTGATGGCGATGAAGTTTGGTTTTGTCGCGCTTCTGTTCTTTTCAGTTCGCCAGATTCTCTCTTTCTCTACCCAGTCCATTACCACTAGTTAACTTGAACTCATGACTCCCAATCACCATCCCATGAGTTCTTACATTCATAGAATGGAATACCATGAATTCCCAAGAGAAAGAATGCATGAATAGAGTAGTAACTTACCTTGCATGTTGGATATTCCTTAGTTCTTCAACTTCTAGGTCTTACTCTCAATTGGGGCTTGAAAGAGGGGAAAATTAGCTAGGGCTTTTCTCCAATTCTTCAATTTCTAGATTCTTTCTCCAATTTAGAACTTGAAAGGAGAAGAAATTGGTTGAAGTTGTGTGAGACTTGAGAAAGGGTCGCAGGGGGTCTTCTTCTGTGTTTGAGTTTCAGAAAATGAAGAAAGAACTGGGTTGGACCCCTTTTATAGGTCAGTCAATAAGTGACACACGTGTCTGACGCCTACAGGTTAGCTATAGCATTTTCGTCGCATAATCAATATGCGGTTCGCATTTTGGACGCGAAACACCGCCCAGAAATCTGTCACACTCTGCGACACAGAAGGACAGATTTGCGGCTCGCATTTCCAGTATGTGGTCGCATACTGGCCGCATTACTGACACAGATTTCAGCCCAGAAATCTGTTCCAGTTTGCGGTGCATTATGTAAAATATGCGGTCCGCATATCAAAAATGCGATAGCATAGTCGACCGCATTTCTGACATAAGTCCTAGCCCAAGACTCTGCCTTGTTCTGCGATCTCAGCATGAAAAAAATGCGGCTCGTATGTGCGTTATGCCATAGCATTCAATACTTTGCGACACATGTTGTCCTTTTTCTTGTCTTTTTAACTCTTTTCCGGTTCTTAGGTTCTTATATGTAAACTATCTTGCCACGAAATCTAACATACGAATTTACGGGTTGTAACATTCTCCCCCCTTTAGGAACATTCATCCTCGAATGTAAGGGTCTACGGGGATTTTACATAACGTCTGGCACCGGACCCTACTCAACAGGCGTCGGCGTACCTGCTATCTTACTTTCTTTGTCATCTATAAGGCTTGTCATACGCATGCAATTTAGAAAAACATCATAGTGGATTGAAACATCATACCATGACTGTGGCAAGTCCGAGGAATGGATCTCGCCAATATCCGCTGAACTAGATAGCTTACTGTGGTGGGGGAACTTCGTCTATCTGTCTGTCTGGACCTGCAGCGTCCACAAAATAAAGGACGTTAGTACAGATAATGTACTGAGTATGTAAGATGGGAAACATAATGTAAGAACAATAATAAGCATCAGAAAAGAAACATACAACCTGTACCATCTGAATGCCTCTGAGGGCGACTAACCATGTCATGCCTGACGTGCATATGCATATACATACATATATATATATATATATCCTCTTGAAAATCATCATACACATATATATATATGCCTTTGTGGGCCTCATCATCATCATATACATACGCTTCTGTGGGCCTACTTCTCATCATACCCAACTGATCAGTGGTTGCACAATAGGTGCCTGCCCGGCCGACTATAGCGCAGCTCGGTGTAGTGAAATAGATAATGCATGATGGACTCATATGATTCATTCTATCATAGTGACGTAAGGTCGAAGAAATAATAACGTATCAATCCTCCCATGAGAGGGGAAACAATATAAGCATTCCTAGCTTCTAAGAATAGAGTATTCTTTGGGGCTCGTTGGTAGCATTGTATTCAATTAGAGTCATGCAAAAGAAGAAAGGGACGGTCTTACATACCTGGTATTCCTTGCGTCAATTTCAAGCTACGCACTGTCACAATTTCCTTAATCTACAACGAAAGAACCGATTCTATCATTATCCTCTAACATTATAGTTATAATCAGCCATAGCCCTAAATTTACGTGGTGTTTCTCCACACCCTTCTTCCCCCAAAACTTCCACAACAATGGTAGTAAGACATGCAACCCAAAACATTTACAACTTAGTCCATTTTCAGTGATTGACTTCAAACTAGGGCTCACATTATGCATAAAACGAGCTTCCAAGGATTCTTAGGAGAAGAATGCATGAAAAGAGGGTGGTGACTTACCTTGCATGTGGATTATTTAGCCTTCTTCCTTGATTCTTCAATTCCTAGGTCTCACTCCCAATTAGGGCTTGAAAGAAGGAGAAATCGGTTAGGGCTTTTCTCCAATTCTTCAATTTCTAGATTCTTTCTTCAATTTAGAACTTGAAAGGAGAAGAAATTGGTTGAAGTTGTGTGGGACTTGAGAAAGGGTCGCAGGAGGTCTACTGATGCAATATAAAAAGCGGAAACAAGAAAAGAAAAGATAGAAGCAAGACGCTCTATGAATTATCAAGACAACAAGTAGGAACTAGTCTACTTACCTTCTTGATGAAATCAAGGAGTACCAATGCTATACGAACGACCCTCAAGATAACGATGATCTTGCAAATTGTTCGATCAAACAAAGGAACAAGTTCAATTTTGAATCACACCAAAATTGGACAAGTTAATTCACACGATTTTGGGAGCAATGTGCTGCCATTTTTTGATTGAAAATAATGTCAAAGGTGTCAAAACAATGAAGTGTTTAGGCTTATATAGGATGAGCCTTTACCTAACTCACATAGGAAAAGAATAACTAGTAACCTAAATCAACTAGGAAACAACTAATTAACAAAAAGGCCACAATTTGGCTAAGTTTAAGAAATAGTAACGCAGGACTCCAAAACAAGTAAGAATTAATGTCTTCCATAACTATACAATAATACACGCCAAACACAAACATCACACGCCAAACGCTTGGATCTTCTTCACCATCAAATGTGCATCATGAAGCTCTTTAGCTTGACTTCTTGTGAATGGTCTTGAAGGTTTAAACGTATCATGATCAGGTTGACCTGCATCATCATCCCCTTCTTGGGAATATTTCATCCTCGAAATCGAACCTTCTTCATATTTCAAAGCAACACAAGGAGTCAAGTCGGTGACATTGAATGTCTTAGAGACAACATAATCATCAAGCAGATCTATGACATAAGCATTATTATTGATCTTCTGCAACACTTCAAATGGTCCATCTCCCCGCGGAGCTAACTTCCCTTTCCTATGGTTCGGAAATCTTTCCTTTCGGAAGTGCACCCAAACCCAGTCACCTTTCTTTAAGTCTAGCTTTTTCCTTCCTTTATTCTTCTTGACCGCTACCTTTTCATAAGCATCCTCCAAAGTTTTCCTCACCTTAGCATGCAATTCGAGCAACGCAGCTGCCCGGTTTTCTCCGTCAATGCTAATAACTGCATCTCTCGGCAAAGGAACAAGATCAAGTGGTATCAGAGGATTAAAACCATAAACACATTCAAATGGAGTAATGCTAGTCATGCGATGAACAGTTCTATTATATGCAAACTCCATAATAGGTAATCGGTCAGCCCAAGTGCTGGTCTTCCCTTTGGTCAAAGCTCGAAGAAGAGCTCCCAAGGTGCGATTAACAACCTCAGTTTGACCATTAGTCTGTTGATGATGTGATGTAGAAAATAACAGTTTGGTGCCAAGAGCACCCCACAAACACTTCCACAAGTGACTCAAAAACTTAGCATCCCTATCACTAACAATAGTTCGAGGCACACCATGCAACTTTAATACATTAGCAATGAACAAAGAAGCAACATGTTGTGCATCATCATATTTTTTACAAGGAATGAAATGAGCCATCTTAGAAAACCTATCAACAACCACATAAATGCTGCCATGACCTCCCCTAGATCGCGACAGCCCCATCACAAAATCCATCGAGATATCTACCCAAGGACTAGTATAAACGGGTAAGGGAGTATACAAACCATGATTATTAGACCTAGACTTAGCTCTTTTACACTCAAAACACGCTCCACATATTCTCTCGACATTTCACCTCATCTTAGGCCAATGGAATTGTTCCCCTAATATAGCTAAAGTCTTGTCTACCCCAAAGTGTCCCATCAAGCCCCCACAATGCGCCTCCATTCCTCTGTCCTACTCTCGGATTCCGTGGCCCCAAATCATCATCTTCAAATTCGTCGAACTCGGGTTGATCACCCTCTCGAGCAGCTCTCATATCCCCTACGGGTGCTATGTTTCTCCGAGATGGCATTAATGGTGGTATGACACCCCGGGAAATCCTCATGGACCTGACATTTTGAGCACCTCCGTCCCTCTGCTCGTTTTGGCGAGCTAACTCTACGAATTGCTCGGGTCTAACGGTGGAACCGTCACTAGTTCCTTCTCCGGCGTGCTTCTGATTGCTAGAGGATCTTTCTATGTTCTCCATTCGGGTGCTAAGTGCCCTTACTTTGGCCAAGAGGTCGGCCAAAGTAATGTCAGTCACAACCGTTTCTCCTTCCGTAGCCATGCACCTGCAAAAGAAACAAGACTAGAGAATGTGCTAAGGTTAGTTAAAATTCTCTCTCTCACTTTTTGAATTACTCTGGGGTTCACTCAAATTTTGGGTAGGATTTCACACTTGTCTTCAAATTGGCTTCCTCTAATTGACCAAATTCCTTAGCGGCCTTTCAAGTTCACAAGATCAATAGTTTTCTTCGGGGTGAGTGAAGTTATGTGACTCGATAGGCGGACATCTTTTTATGCGAGCACAAGAAGCCAAGAATTATCTACGAAAGTGGAAATTCTGAGTTTTAGCACGAGGTCCTACAAGCTCAATGATTAGTAATTACTTAAGTAGGGAAATTACCTAAGAATTACTAATTAGAAGTAGTGAAACTAAGAAAGAATTTCGAAATTAGTGGAAGGAGGAAGTTTTTGAAGCTTTCCTAATTTAGTTTGGAGAAGACCAATCCCCTTTCCCTAGCCCTTTAGGAATTCGTTCCCCCCCCCCCCNCCCCCCCCCCCCCTTCCCTTTTCCAACACAAATTAGCCCCTCCTCTCCTTGACCAAATAGAATTTCAACTCCTTGAAACTTCTCCCTTTTGGATTGGGAGTTGTTTCCTTCTTGGACCAGACTTAGGGTTTCCTATTCTCCTCCTTTCTCCTCCCAAATTCGGCCTCCCTAACACTTCTTAGGCCCTCTCCCACGTTTTCACAATGCTCTTTTCAAGAACAACAAATTAAAGTTAAAGAACTTCAAGAATTAAAGGCAATCTTGTTCATAACGTTTGAGGATTCAAGAACCTCTTCAAGAACTTCAATTTTAACTCCCAGAACTTCAAGATTTTCAAGATTTATTTGTGTACCTTAAAGAGTTTCAACTAGAGCTTCAGGATCTCAAGGTTATCGGTTTCTAACGATCAAGAACTTCAAGATTTGGTTCAAGAACTTTTCTTTATCCATCAATCTTCAAGACTTTAATCCCTAGATGATTCAACAACTTCAACAACACAAATTTTCGGTTTCTCTTTCTCCTTTTTTTTTCACGTTTTTTTTAATCAAAAATGAAATTTAAGAATTAGAACCTAAAACTAAGGCACGAAGAACAGGATTGGGATTGTAGAAACAAACCCGTTCCAAGCTCTGATACCAACTGATGTAATGTAATTGCTCTGATACCAACTGATGCAATATAAAAAACGGAAACAAGAAAAGAAAAGATAGAAGCAAGACCCTCTATGAATTATCAAGACAACAAGTAGGAACTAGTCTACTTACCTTCTTGATGAAATCAAGGAGTACCTATGCTATATGAACGACCCTCAAGATAACGATGATCTTGCAAATTGTTCGATCAAACAAAGGAACAAGTTCAATTTTGAATCACACCAAAATTGGACAAGTTAATTCACACGATTTTGGGAGAAATGTGCTGCCGTTTTTTGATTGAAAATAATGTCAAAGGTGCCAAAACAATGAAGTGTTTAGGCTTATATAGGATGAGCCTTTACCTAACTCACATAGGAAAAGAATAACTAGTAACCTACATCAACTAGGAAATAACTAATTAACAAAAGGGCCACAATTTGGCTAAGTTTAAGAAATAGTCACGCAGGACTCCAAAACAAGTAAGAATTAATGTCTTCCATAACTATACAATAATACACGCCAAACACAAACATCACACGCCAAACGCTTGGATCTTCTTCACCATCAAATGTGCATCATGAAGCTCTTTAGCTTGACTTCTCGTGAATGGTCTTGAAGGTTTAAATGTATCATGATCAGGTTGACCAGCATCATCTTCTATGTTTGAGTTTCAAAAAAAATGAAGAAAGAACTGGGCTGGACCCCTTTTATAGGTCTGTCAATAAGTGACACACGTGTCTGACGTCTGTCAAATCTGCGATCACATTTCTGCCGCAAAAACGACATGCAGTTCGCATTTTGGTTGCACATTTTTGCCCAGAAATCTGTCACACTATGCGATGCAGAGGGTCAAATTTGCCGTTTGCATTTTCAACAATGCGACCGCATTCTGGCCGCATTCCTGACGTTGATCTCAGCCCAGAACTCTGTTACACTCTGTGACATAGGACGTCCGCATTTCCAGTATGCGGTCGCATACTGGCCACATTTCTGACACAGATTTCACCCCAGATATCTGTTCCAGTTTGCGGTGCATTATGTAAAATATGCGGTCTGCATATCATATATGCGATAGCATAGTCGACAGCATTTCTGACATAAGTCCTAGCCCAAGACTCTGCCTTGTTCTGCGATCTTAGTGTGAGAAATGCGGCTCGCATGTGGGTTTTGCGATAGCAAACCCAACTTTGCGAAGCCCTTTGCTCTTTTCTTGACTTTTTGAACTATTTTTCGGGTTCTTAGGCTCTTATATGCAAACTATCTTACCACGAAATCTAACATACAGATTTATGGGTTGTAACATGCGTTCCCTCGGCATCCTCATTATCTACATTCTGGAACAGGTGCGGATATTTAAACTTCATCTCTTCCTATGCTTCCCATGTTATTTCTTCCGTATGTTTATTCCTCTATAATACCTTAACGGAAGCTACATCCTTGGTTCTTAGCTTACGAACTTGTCGGTCTAGTATAGCCCCTAGTACTTCTTCATAAGATAGGTCCTCTGTAATCTGCACATCTTCGATGGGAATGATCCGACAAGGATCTTCAATACATTTCCTTAGCATAGATACATGGAATACCGGACGGACAAATTCCAATTCGGATGGCAATTCTAACTCATAAGACACACGCCCAATCCGTCGAAGAACTTTGTACGAACCGATATACCTTGGACTCAATTTACCTTTCTTCCCGAAGCGCATGACACCCTTCATTGGTGAGATTCTCAAGCACACCCAATTATCCACCTCAAACTCTAGATCACAACGTCGGACGTCAAAATAGAACTTTTGCCTGCTTTGAGCCGTCCTCAATCGTTCCTGTATCACTTTCACCTTCTCAATGGCTTGGTGGATTAAATCTGGTCCATATAACTCAGTTTCACCGAGTTCGAACCATCCAACTGGTGATCTACATCTTCTCCCGTATAGTGCCTCGTATGGAGCCATCTTTTTTACTTTTTTCTTTCTTTTTTTGAGTAAATATGATTTATTTATTATCAAACTTCGAAATATATATCAAACGGAGGGGGACATGAACTTTACCTCCCCAAAAAGGTACATGTACCTTGAGTTTGTAAAGGTACCTACGAGGTGATGGTTGGTTAGATCTTGTGTGTGTTTGATCCTCCTCATTTGGTGATCAAACGAGTCTAAATATGTCAGACCTAATATGATGTAATGACTTTCTATCTTATAATGTTGATAGATTGTCATATGCACAAAAACGATGAGAAATAAGTCTAGGTCGACTATTCTAATTACATGTATTCCTACTCCTATTGAATTAGTGCATGGTGTTTTCCTTGTTCTGTTGCCAAGGTCTTTTTCAAAAGCTTGGGATTGTCTGAGAATTGCAAAAAGTGTCTTGTGCGAGCATTGGTCTCTTTTGTTCTGCCTCAGCCGAGAGTACTCTGCCAACGTGATCAATTTAAACTAACAATGACCTTCTCTGCTGAATGTAGTAGCCTGATTTAGGGTGTCCTTCTTCTTATGGATGCTGTTGTAGTCTCTCTGATTGCTTTTGTTTCTTTTGACTCTGTGTGCTGCTATTCTTTTATGTAGTTGCTTACTTGATCCCTGGTCTTCTTGCTACTGCTGTTGGCATTTGTTTTTGGTGTTGCTGCTGTACTTTGTTGCTGTTTTTCCTTCTGCTTCTGTGATGTTAGTATTTGTTGTTTCTGAACCTTTTATTTCTGTTGTTGTTGTTGTGCTGGCTTTTGTCTCTGCTGTGATCACTCCTGGAGGTTGTGCAAGTGTTGAGTTGTTGTTTCATTTGCTGCTGGTGTTCTCCTGATGTTTGCTGGTGTGTGTGTTTACAGTTCTGGAGGCAATGGAGTTGCTGATAAAGTTGGATGCCTGTGTGCTTGTTGCTGCAATTGTGCTGAAGTGAGGGGTGGTGATAACTGTTTTTGATGGTTGCAAATGAGTATTGTTGTTGACTGTGATGCTGTTAGTTGAGTTGCTTTCACTGTTTTGGTCTTTGTTGATGAGGTTGTAGTTGCTGTTGATAAGATTCTTGATGTCAAGTGGAAGTGGTCCAGTATTAATCCAAAGGAGGTAGTCCAGGGTGTTGTACTTGAAGAAGAGGATGCTTCTGTGTGAGGAGTTGTTTTTGTATGGTAAAGGTGATTGATGCAATTACATTAGATTGAGCACCAGGGGTGCTAATACCACACAATGCAATTGCGCCAATAACCTTAACCTATGAGAACAAATTCCTGTTGGTGCTTCCTTTATTGCTAATGCCTCTGTAACTGTTGTAATTGTTGCAATTGTTGTTGTTGATGGTTCTCTTGATGAGTTGTTGCTGTGTTGTTTCCCTGTCTTTACTTTTGTTGCTTGCTTTGCAGTTTGTCTTTGATATTGTGTAACTGAGTTGTTGATGCTGGCATTGGTGGCACTTCAGTAGCCTTTCTCTCTTGGCTTTCCCTCTTATGTACTTCTCTGTTTTTGCTGTCCTCAGATGAGATGATTGCAATATGTTGCTATGTGAGTGCTGTTGGCCTTGCTGTGTTATTTGTGTGATTTTCCTGTGTTGCAAATCCTCCAGCTTGCTGGTCCTCTGATGAGTGGCTATTGTATCCCTGTTGCTTGACTCTTGTTGGTTGTCCAAGAAATGTGTCTGCTGGTTTGGCCAATCGAGCAAGGATGCTGGCAATGAGTGATTAGCTGCTAGTTCCAGTATATTGAATTGCTGCTATTGGTATTGCTTGGAGTTGTTGAGTGCTACTGGTTGTTGAGTTTCTGTTGTGCTGGTTCTGAAATTTTGCTGGTGTAGCTGACTCCTCTGCTGCAGGGTGTTATGTCCTGCCTTGGCCTGTTTTGTGGAGCCACTTATATTGTTGCTAGCTTGTTGTTTCCTGTTGTTCCTAGATCTTTTGTAGCTGCTGCTGAGAGTGTTGCTGCTTCTGTTGATTTTGTCCCCCTTGCAGTGTTCAGAAACTGTTGTTCCCTGCAGTTGAGATTGCTGCTTTTGAGAACCTTGTAGGTTGGTTATTTGTTCAGCTTTCTCTTGTCTGATTTTGCTGATTGCATCTGCTGGTTTAGATTGTTGTTGCCTGCTGTGTGCTTTATTGCTTCTGCTTTGTTTCCTCCAAAGTCTGTTCCGCAAAGCTGTGATGTCCAACAACCTGTACATGAGAATACAATGGTTAGGGGTTAATGTGATCAGTAGTTCACTGATGCTGCAGCTTGTTCTGCATTCCTGGCGATCCAGCTTTTTCTTTTTGTTATTCCTGCAGGTTACCGCTCCTTCAGCAGTCCATTCCAGGGACTAGTGTTCCTGCAAACCATTCAGTGGGATGTTGAGAGAACAGGGAGGAGGGAATTGTTTTAATTTCATATGTTGTAGCCATGTGCAAACAGTGCTATGTTTCCCTTGCTGTAATTGTTGTAACACTGGTTTGGCACTGAGTTTTGCAATGTGCCTTCCATTCCTTCTCTGATGTTGCTGGCCTTGGTTAGCTGCTGTTGCAGCTTGTTCCCTTGGAATGTCCTATGTTTCTGTTGCATCAGCTTAGATTTTGTCCTGCTGGTATTGCTGCTCTACTCATGTTTATGATGCTTTTGTAGCAGCGGAGCTGCCTTAGCCTGCTTTGTGAAAAATCTGCTGCTGCTATCAGTTTGGTGCTCCAGTTTGTTCCTTGTATTACTGCTGAGTTTATTGCTGCTTCTTTTCTCTGTTGCTGCTGTTTGAAGTGCTGCTATTGCATCCTGTTCTATGTTTCTGTTGAGTCCAGTACCCTGCACATGAGCAAACCAGGTTAGGGAATGAAAAATCAGCATTTGACTGGTAAAGCTTTTCCTCCTATTGGAGTGGTAGCTGTTATTGTAGGCAAATTCTATGAGTGGAAGATGGTCATCCCAACTCCCTTTGAAATCCAAGACACATGCCCATAGCATGTCTTCAAGTGTCTGAATAGTATGTTCGACCTGTCCATCAGTCTGCGGATGAAAAGCTGTGCTGAGATTAACCTGTGTGCCCAAACCTTTCTGAAAAGATTTCCAAAAGTTAGCTGTGAATTGAGCTCCTCGGTCTGATATAATAGACACCGGCACACTATGAAGTCTAACAATCTCCTTGATATACAGCTTTGCATAGTCTTCAGCTGTGTAGGTTGTCTTAACTGGCAGAAAATGGGCACATTTTGGTAAGTCGATCCACTATCACCCAGATGGAGTCAAACTTACGATAATACCGAGGTAATCCAATAATGAAATTCATATTAATCACCTCCCATTTCCAGGTCGGAATCTCTATATCCTGAAGCAATCCACCGGGTTTCTGATGTTCTATCTTTACCTATTGACAATTGGGACACTGGGCTACAAATTCTGCAATAGACTTCTTCATGCTATCCCACCAATACTGCTCTTTGACATCATGATACATCTTCGTCGAACCGGGATGGATGGTATATCGGGACTGATGAATTTCCCTCATGATCTTCTCTCGCAACCCGGCCACATTAGGCACACATAATCGGCCTTGGCATCTCAATGTTCCATCTCCTCCAATCCCAAAAGCTGAAATTCTACCCTACTTAATGCATTCTCTCAATTGTATCAAGGTAGGATCTTCATATTGCCGTGCTTTTACCTCAGTTACCAGAGATGATTCGGATGTATTATGTACAGTAACACCTCTGTCCTCAGAGTCTAATAATCTGACTCTCATATTGGCTAGCTGATGAAGTTCCCTAGTCAATCCCCATTTACCTGCTTCAATATGCACTAAGCTTCCCATTGATATACGGCTGAGTGCATCTGCTACAACATTGGCTTTACCGGGATGATACAATATTTCGACGTCGTAGTCTTTCAGCAATTCGAGCCAACGTCGTTGTCTCAAATTTAACTCTTTCTGACTGAAGATGTACTGCAAACTTTTGTGATCTATGTAGATATCAACATGGACACCGTATAGATAGTGTCGTCATATCTTCAAAGCATATATTACTGCAGCCAATTCCAAATCATGGGTTGGATAATTCTTTTCATGCTTCTTCAATTGTCTCGAAGCATAAGCAATCACTTTCCCATGCTGCATCAATACACATCCCAAACCTATGCCGGAGGCATCACAATATGCCACATAACCTTCAGTTCCTTCAGGAAGAATGAGAACTGGAGCGGATGTTAATCGATTCTTCAGCTCCTGAAAACTCCGTTCACAAACATCAGACCATTGGAATTTGGTAGCTTTCTGGGTTAGCTCATTTAATGGTGACGATATAGAAGAAAACCCTTCTACGAACCGCCTATAATATCCTGCTAGCCCCAAGAAGCTACGGACTTCTGATGACGTTGTAGGTCTCGACCAATTCTTGACTGCATCGATCTTTTAAGTGTCGACACTAATACCTTCATCGGATATTACATGGCCTAGGAATGCTACTGAGTTTAGCCAAAACTCACATTTGGAGAGCTTTGCATATAACTTGTGTTCCCGAAGGGTCTGCAATTCAATCTGTAAGTGACCCATATGTTCTGCCTCTGAATGAGAATACACCAGGATATCATCAACGAATACAACTATGAACACATCAAGATAGGTCTTGAATACAGTATTCATGAGATCCATAAAAGCTGCCGGGGCATTTGTTAGCCCGAACGACATTACTAGGAACTCAAAATGCCCGTATCTGGTTTGGAAGGCTGTTTTTGGAATATCCTTCTCCTTGACTCTCAACTGAAAATACCCTGAACGTAGGTCAATCTTGGAAAAACATTTGGCTCCCTGGAGTTGGTCAAACAGGTCGTCAATCCTTGGAAGTGGATATTTGTTCTTTATATTAACTTTATTCAACTGTTGATAATCAATACATATCCTTAACGACCCGTCTTTCTTTCGCACAAACAGAACTGGCGCACCCCAAGGTGAAGTGCTAGGCCTAATGAAGCCCTTATCTAGCAAGTCCTTCAACTGTACTTTCAACTCTCGCAATTCTACTGGGGCCATTCTGTATGGAGGAATAGAGATCGGATGAGCATCAGGCAACACATCAATGCCAAACTCAATTTCCCTTTCAGGAGGAAGACCTGGGAGTTCATCTGGAAAGACAGCTGGAAATTCATTGACTACGGGGATTGATTGTAGAATAGGCGACTTCGCCTCCGCGTCCATAACGCGAACGAGATGGTAGATATAACCCTTAGAGATCATCTTTCTTGCCTTAACGTAGGAAATCAACCTACCTTTCCGCGTAGCAATGTTCCCCTTCCATTCAAGGACGGGTTCACCAGGAAATTGAAATCTAACCATATTCGAATGACAATCAACATTTGCATAGCATGATGCCAACCAATCCATTCCGATTATTACATCAAAATCAACTATTTTTAGTTCAAACAAATCTGCCGAGGTTTGACGACTACAAATCGTCACGGTGCAACCTCTATATACTCTCTTGACAACCACGGAATCTCCTATCAGAGTAGATACCAGAAAGGGTTTGCTTATTAATTCGGGTTTGACATCAAACTTATCAGCCACAAGGGGTGTAACATATGATAATGTGGATCCAGGATCAATCAATGCATATACATCATAAGAAAGCACTGATAATATACTTGTGACAACATCTGGAGATGACTCGAGATCCTATCGACCTGCTAGAGCATATATTCAATTTTGAATACGACTAGAACTCGGCACTGCACCCCTACCTCTACCACGACTTGCTGGCTGCTGGAGACCCCGTGCTGGAGGTCGAATTGATGAGGAAGTACCAGACACAGATCCAGTCGGCTAATCCATACCACCACCTCCTCTATTAAGACAATTCCGCATCATATGACTAGGCTGTCCGTAAAAATAACATGCATCAAAACCTCGACGGCATAGCCTAGAATGAGCCCTGCCACAATGTCCACAATGTGGTGTTAGGGGTCTCCTCTGGCTGGTATCCCTGTGAGGTTGCGAGCCTGATGCCCGTGAACTCTGACCTGGACCCGAATGGGTAAATCGGTCATATAGAGGTCTCTGAAACTTTGGAGGAGCACTAGTTGCAGGTGGTGCCGAACTCCTCAAAAACTGGGGCCTGCCACTGCTTCTGAAGTCACCAGGATACCCTGCAAATCTCGTCCTCTTATGCTGGCCCCTATCTTGTTCCTTGTCTGCTCTTTGCTGGAGCTTACGATCCTCTAATGTTTGGGCGTAAGCCTGAATACGAGAAATATCCATGCCCTCTATCAAGGATGCTGTCGTGCACTCATTTATCATATATGGTCCCAATCCGTCCACAAACCAATGAACCCTATCACCCATCTCGGCCACCATGTGGGGAGCATACCTTGCCAAAGAATCAAACTGCATGCTGTACTCTCGCACACTCATGTTACCTTGCTTAAGGTTCAAGAATTTATCGGCTCTGGCTCGTCGTACCTCAACTGCAGATAGTCACGAAGAAATGCCTCAGAAAATTCATTCCACACAGGTGGGGGAGCATTTGAACCCCTGGATTTTTCCCAACTATCATACCAGAAAACTGCTAGATCTCGCAACCGATAAGAAGCCAATTCTACTGCCTCCGAATCACTAGCATGCATAACCCGTAGTGTGCGATGTATCTGATCAATAAAAGTCTGCGGGTCCTCCTTGGGATCTGATCCGGTAAACACTGGAGGATCTAGATTAATAAAATTTTGAACTCTCGTACTAACCGGTCCATCAGTAGCATCGGTGTTCTGCCTCTGAGTCTGAGAAGCTACCAAGCTAGTCAGCAATTGTACTGCAGTTCGCAAATCCTGGTCTGTAGTACCAGATAAAGGAACTGGAGATGCTGGGTGGCTTCTAATATCCTCTGGGGAAGGAGGAGTAGATGAGGTCTGAGACGACATCTTACTTTGAGGCTCACTTTGGTCTTCTCTAGCTTGGGGCACCTGGTTGGTACCCTCTCCCGCTTCTGTATCGAGTCGTCTACTATTTGCTTGCTTCCTAATCGAAGGCATCGCTGTAGGAAAACAAGGCGAATGTTAGACGAACACTTACGACTCAGCTCTACGCACGATCTTGATTTAGAAAGAAGGTAACAATCCTAAATGTCAGGCAGCCTCCTGATTATAAATGTGGTGCGCTACACACCCATAATCAGGACTCTACTAGACATGGCTCATAGACAATTCCTAGGACACGACCTGCTCTGATACGAAGTTTGTCACGACCCGACCGGAGGTCCGCGACTGGCACCGGACCCTACTCAACGGGCACCGGCGTTCCCTTCATCTAGCTTTCCTTATTATTTATAAGGCTTGTCATACACATACAATCTTGAACAATAATCATAATGAACTGAAATATGATACCATGATATGAACATAGTTATATACATAATATGGCTAACAAGGCTGCAATGCAAAACCATACAACAAAATACATACGTTTGCCGACGAGGCAATTCAACTGTACATATGTCAACCCATTGTCTATTATCTATGCATAACCCAACACTTATCTATGAGCCTCTACAAGAACATACATAATGCAACCTATGTCAGGACAAGGCCCCGAAATGCCCATAATGCCTATAACAAAATGCATACCAAGATTACGGCAAGTCCGAAGGATGGATCTCGCCAATATCCGCTGAACTGGATAGCCTACTGCGGTGGGGGAGCCTCGTCTATCTATCTGCCCGGACCTGCAGCACGACATGCAGCGTCCACAAATTAAGGACGTCAGTGCGGATAATGTACTGAGTATGTCAGACAGGAAACATAATCTAAGAACAATAATAAGCATCAGGATAAGAAACATACAACCTGTACCATCCGAATGCCTCAGAGGGCGACTAACCATGTCATGTCTGACATGCATATGCATATACATATATATATATACATATATATATCCTTTTGAAAAATCATCATATACATATATACGCCTCTGTGGGCCTCATCATCCTCATATACATACGCCTCTGTGGGCCTCCTCATCATCATACCCAACTGATCTGTGATTGCACGATAGGTGCCTACCCGGCCGACTATAGCGCGGCGCGGTAAAGTAAAATAGTTGTCGTCTATAGCGCGACTAAATAGAGTAAAACATATATTTGCACAACAGGTGCCTGCCCGGCCGACTATAGCGCGGCGTGGTATAGTAAAATAGATAATGCATGCCGGACTCATACGAATCATACTATCATGGTGACGTAAGGCAGAAGAAATAATAACATATCAATCCTCACATAAGAGGGGAAAACAACATAAGCACTCCTATCTTCTAAGAGTAGAGCATCTTTTGGGGGCTTGTTCATTGTATTGTATCCAATTGGAGTCGTGCAAAAATAAAGAAAGGGACGGTCTTACATACCTAGTATTTACTGCACCAGTTCTCAAGCTACGCCACTGTTACAATTCCTTATTCCTTAGTCTACAATTAAAGAACAACTCAATTATTACTCTCTAAGCGTTATAGCTATTGTTAATCACAACCTCAATTCGACATGGTGTTTCTCCATACCCTTCGTCCTCCATACTTTACAAAAATAGTAATAGCACATGCAGCTTAACAACAACCCAAAAAACCATAACCTAGTCCATTACCACTAGTTAACTTGAACTCATGACTCCCAATCATCATCCCATGAGTTCTTACATGCATAGAATGGAATACCATGAATTCTCAAGAGAAAGAATGCATGAAGAGAGTAGTAACTTACCTTGTATGTTGGATATCTCAGCCCTTTTTCCTTAGTTCCTCAATTTCTAGGTCTTACTCTCAATTGGGGCTTGAAAGAGGGGAAAATTAGCTAGGGCTTTTCTCCAATTCTTCAATTTCTAGATTCTTTCTCCAATTTGGAACTTGAAAGGAGAAGAAATTGGTTGAAGTTGTGTGGGACTTGAGAAAGGGTCGTAGGGGGTCTTCTTCTGTGTTTGAGTTTCAGAAAATAAAGAAAGAACTGGGTTGGACCCTTTTTATAGGTCAGTCAATAAGTGACACATGTGTCTGATGCCTACAGGTTTGCTGTAGCATTTTCGTTGCATAATCAATATGCGGTTCGCATTTTGGACGCGAAACACCGCCCAAAAATTTGTCACACTCTGCGACATAGAAGGATAGATTTGCGGCTCGCATTTCCAGTATGCGGTCGCATATTGGCCGCATTTCTGACACAGATTTCAGCCCAGAAATCTGTTCCAGTTTGCGGTGCATTATGTAAAATATGCGGTCCGCATATCATAAATGCGATAGCATAGTCGACCGCATTTCTGACATAAGTCCTAGCCCAAGACTCTGCCTTGTTTTGCGATCTCAGCATGAAAAAAATGCTGCTCGCATGTGGGTTATGCGATAGCATTCCATACTCTGCGACACCTGTTGTCCTTTTTCTTGTCTTTTTAACTCTTTTCCGGTTCTTAGGCTCTTATATGTAAACTATCTTACCACGAAATATAATATACGAATTTACGGGTTGTAACACTATGGACATGTACATCATCAGCATATTATCATTCTGCACTAAATTAAAGTATTCTCAAGTTATGGCTTACCTCATAAAGACGTTTCTCTTTTCAATGCATTATGCGTTCCTTCGGCATCCTCATTATCCATATTCTGGAACAGGTATGAATATTTAGACTTCATCTCTTCCTCTGCTTCCCACGTTATTTCTTCCGTATGCTTGTTCTTTCACAATACTTTAATGGAAGCTACATCCTTTGTTCTTAGCTTATGGACTTGTCGGTCTAGTATAGCCATTGGTACTTCTTCATATGATAGATCCTCTGTAACTTGTACATCCTCGATGGGGACGCCCCGAGAAGGATCTCCGATATATTTTCTCAACATAGATACATGGAATACCGGATGGACAAATTCCAATTCGGATGGAAATTCTAGCTCATAAGCAACATGGACGATTCGTCGAAGAACTTTTTACGGACCTATGTATCTTGGACTCAGCTTAACTTTCTTCCCGAAGCGCATGTGTCACGACCCAACCGGAGGGTCGCGACACGGCACCGGACCCTGCTCTCAGAGTGCCGGCGTACCCCTCATATCTGCTATCTTACTCTCTTTATTATCCATAAGGCTTGTCATACGCATGCAATTTCGAACAGCAGCATAATGGATTGAAACATCATACCATGGCATAATCATACTTATATACATAATGTGCCAACAAGGCTACAATGCAAAACTATACAACGTAATACGTTTACGACGAGGTAATACAACTGTACATGAGTCAACCCAACACTTGTCTATACATACATTGACATTTGTCTATGAGCCTCTACAAGAACATACATTATGCAACCTATGTCGGAACAGGGCCCCGACATACCCAAAATGCCTATACAAGATGCATACCAAGGTTATAGCAAGTCCGGAAGATGAATCTTGCTAATATCTACTGAACTGGATAGCCTACCGCAGTGGGGGAGCTCCGTCAATCAGTCTATCAGGACCTGCAGCACGACATGCAGCGTCCACAAATAAAGGACGTCAGTACGGATAATGTACTGAGTATGAAAGACAGGAAACAAAATGTATAAGCAATAATATAAGCGTCAGGACAAGGGACATACAACATGTATTATCTGAATGCCTCTGAGGGCAACTAACCATGTCATGCCTGACGTGCATATGCATTTATATATATATATATATATATATATAAATGCATATACGCCTCTGTGGGCCTCGTCATCATCATCATCATCATCATCATACCCAACTGATCAGTGGTTGCAGGTTAAGTTCCATCACCCGGCCAATTGTAATGCGGCTCGGTGTTTACATATATATATATATGCACAATAGGTGCCATCGCCCGGCCGACTATAGCGCGACGTGGTGTAGTAAAATAGATAATGTATGCTATGCTCATGTGACTCATTCTATTATGAAGACGTAAAGTCAAGGAAAATAACAACACATCAGTCCTCCCATAGAGCGGAAAACAATATAAGCATCCCTAGATTCTAAGAGTAGAGTATTCTTTTGGGGCTCGTTCATTGCATGTATTCAATAGGAGTCGTGCAAAAGAAAGAACGGTATAGTCTTACATACCTGGTATATACTACATCAGTTCTCGAGCTACACAATCGCTATAATTCCTTAGTCTACAATTAAAGAACAGTTCAACCGTTACTCACTACGTGTCATAGCTATCATCAATCATAATCTCCTAAATTCATATGGTGCTTCTCCACACCCTTCCTCCCCTAAGCCTTATCAATCATATTTATAAAACATGCAACATATTTAGGACTCATAATAACCATGACCCATTCCGTTTAGCAGTATTTATCTTTATTTCATGGCTTCCAAACACCCTCCCATGAGTCCTTACAGGCATGCAACAACATAACATGAATGCCCAAGGGAAAATTGCATGAAAGGGAGTAATAACTTACCTTGCATGTGAATTGTCTAGCCCTTTTCTTCGATTCATGAAATTCTAAGTCTTGCCCTCAATTTGGGTTTGTAGGAGGAGGAAACTCAGCTAGGGTTTCTCTTTAGTTCTTCAATTTCTTGATTCCTTCTTCAATTTAGGGCTTGGAAGAGGAAGAAATTGATTATGTTGGCGTGGGATTATGAGAAAGGGTCGTGGGGGTCTTCTTTCTCTGTTTGAGCCTTAGAAGAATGAGAAAGAATTGGGTTGGATCCCTTTTATAGGTCTGTCAATAAGTGACACACGTGTCTGGTGTTTTTCAGGTTTGCGATCGCATTTCAGCCGCAAACATGACATGCGGTTCGCATTCTGACCGCAAATCTCAACCCAGAATTCTGTTGCATTATGCGACGCAGAAGGACCAGATTTGCGGTTCGCATTTTCAACAATGAGACCGCATTCTTGTCGCATTTCTGACGCGAAATCAGCCCAGAACTCTGTTCCATTCTGCGATGGAAGATGTCATATTTGCGGTCTGCATTTGCATTATGCGGTCCGCATACTGGCCGCATTTTTGACACAATTTCAGCCCAGAACTCTGTCTCAGTTAGCGATCTTGGTTGTTGGATATGCGGTCCGCATTTATGCTTTGCGGTCGCATATCAAACCATGCGATACCTTTGCTCTGTTTTCTTAATTTTTGAACTATTTTCCGAGTTCTTAGGTCCTTATATGTGAACTATCTTACGGCGTATTTTAACGTAGGATTTTACGGGTTGTAACACTCTCCCTGATGTAGGTCAACCTGATCATGATACGTTTAAACCTTCAAGACCATTCACGAGAAGTCAAGCTAAAGAGCTTCATGATGCACATTTGATGGTGAAGAAGATCCAAGCGTTTGGCGTGTGATATTTGCGTTTGGCGTGTATTATTGAATAGTTATGGAAGACATTAATTCTTACTTGTTTTTGGAGTCCTGCATGACTATTTTAAACTTAGCCAAATTGGGGCCTTTTTGTTAATTAGTTGTTTCCTGGTTGATTTAGGTTAACTAGTTATTCTTTTCCTAGTTGAGTTAGGTAAAGACTCATCCTACATAAGCCTAAACACTTCATTATTTTGAGACCTTTTGACATTATTTTCAATCAAAAAATGGTAGCAACATTGCTCCCAAAAATCGTGTGAATTAACTTGTCCAATTTTGGTGTGATTCAAAATTGAACTTGTTCCTTTGTTTGATCGAACAGTTTGCAAGACCATTGTTGTCTTGAGGGTTGTTCGTATAGTATAGGTACTCCGTGACTTCATCAAGAAGGTAATAGTACTAGTTCCTACTTATTGTCTTGATAGTTCATTGAGCGTCTTGCTTCTATCTTTGTTTTCTTGTTTCCGCTTTTTATATTGCATCAGTTGCTATCAAATCTTGGAACGGGTTTGTTTCTACAGTCCCAATCCTGTCCTTCATGCCTTAATTTTAGGTTCTAATTCTTAAATTTTGTTTTTGAAAAAAAAAATGTGAAAAAAAAGAGGAGAAAGAAAAACCGAAAATTTGTGTTGTTGAAGTTGTTGAATCATCTAGGGATTAAAGTCTTAAAGCTTGATTGCTAAAGAAACAGTCTTGAACCAATTCTTGAAGTTCTTGAATTGTTAGAAACCGATAATCTTGAGATCTTGAAACTCTAGTTGAATTTTTGAAGGTGCACGATTGAATCTTGAAAATCTTGAAGTTCTTGGAGTTAAATTGAAGTTCTTGAAGAGTTTTATGTTTCTTGAAGAGGTTCTTGAATCCTCAAACGTTCTTAACAAGATTGCCTTGAATTCTTGAAGTTCTCGAACTTTAATTTGTTGGTCTTGAAGGAGCATTGTCAAAAACGTGCGAGAGGGCCTAAGAAGTGTTAGGGAGGCCGAATTTGGGGAGGAGAAAGGAGGAGAATAGGAAACCCTAAGTCTAGTCCAAGAAGGAAACAACTCCCAATCCAAAAGGGAGAAGTTTCAAGGAGTTGAACTTCTATTTGGACAAGGAGAGGAGGGGCTAATTTGTGTTGGAAAAGGAAAGGGGGGGGGGGGGGAAATTCC
>MCJB01008401.1:87527-130781 GCA_002018475.1 Nicotiana obtusifolia | reverse complement strand
GCCTTTCCTGGATTACTTTCACCTTCTCTAGAGCCTCTTGAACCAAGTCGGTCCCCAATAACCTAGCCTCGCCAGGCTCGAACCAACCAACCGGAGATCTACACCGTCTCCCAGACAGAGCCTCATACGGAGCCATCTGAATACTTGACTGATAGCTGTTATTATAAGCGAATTCTGCAAGAGGCAGAAACTCATCCCATGAGCCTCCGAAATCAACAACACATGCACGCAGCATGTCCTCCAGTATCTGAATGGTACGTTCTGACTGCCCATCCGTCTGAGGATGAAATGATGTGCTCAATTCCACCTGAGTGCCCAATTCCCTCTGCACGGCTTTCCAAAACTGCGAAGTGAACTGAGTACCTCTATCTGAAATGATAGAAACTGGAACACCATGCAGCCGAATAATTTCTCGGATATAAATTCTTGCCAACTGTTCTGAAGAATAGGTAGTACACACAAGAATGAAATGCGCGGACTTGGTCAGCCGATCCACAATCACCCAAATAGCATCAAACTTCTTCAAAGTCCGTGGGAGTCCCACAACAAAGTCCATAGTGATTCGTTCCCATTTCCACTCGGGAATAGCTATCTGCTGAAGCAAACCACCCGGTCTCTGATGTTCATATTTCACTTGCTGACAGTTGAGACACCGAGCTATGAATCCCACAATATCCTTCCTCATTTTTCTCCACCAATAGTGTTGCTTCAAATCCTGATACATCTTTGCGGCACCTGGATGGATGGAATACCACGAGCTATGGGCCTCCTCCAGGATCAATTTACGAAGACCATCCACATTGGGTACACAAATTCGACCCTGCATCCTTAACACCCCATCATCGCTGATGGTCACATCTTTAGCATCATTATGCTGAACTCTGTCCTTAAGGACAAGCAAATGTGGATCGTCGTACTGACGCTCCCTGATGCGATCATATAACAAAGATCGAGAAACCACGCAAGCCAACACCCAGTTAGATTCTGAGATGTCTAATCTCACCAGCCTATTAGCCAAGGTCTGGACATCGACTGCTAGAGGTCTCTCTCCAACTGGAATGTATGCCAAACTCCCCATACTCACTGCCTTTCGGCATAAAGCATCGGCCACCACATTGGCCTTTCCCGGATGGTATAGTATAGTAATATCGTAATCCTTGAGCAATTCTAACCATCTTCGCTGCCTCAGATTAAGATATTTTTTCTTGAATAAGTGTTGAAGGCTACGATGATCAGTGAACACTTCACAAGATACACCATACAAGTAGTGCCTCCAAATCTTTAAAGCATGCACTATGGCAGCAAGCTCCAAATCATGCACGGGGTAGTTCTTCTCATGAGGCTTCAATTGACGAGAAGCATAAGCAATAACTCTACCCTCTTGCATTAGTACACAACCAATCCCAACTCTCGAGGCATCACAATAGACGATAAACGAACCTGAGGCTGATGGTAGAACCAATACTGGAGCTATGGTTAGGGCTGTCTTGAGCTTTTGAAAGCTCTCCTCACACTTGTCCGACCATACAAATGGAATACCCTTCTGAGTCAATTTGGTCAAGGGCGATGCAATAGATGAGAATCCCTGAACAAACCGGCGATAATAGCCTGCCAACCCGAGAAAGCTACGAATCTCGGTGACTGAGGACGGTCTAGGCCAACTCTGAACCGCCTCTATCTTCTTTGGATCAACCTGTATACCCTCGCTGGACACCACGTGCCCCAAGAAAGCCACTGAATTGAGCCAAAACTCACACTTGGAGAATTTTGCATAAAGCTTCTCCTCCCTCAATCTCTGCAATACAACATGCAGATGATCTGCGTGCTCTTCCTGGCTACGCGAGTACACCAGAATATCGTCAATAAATACCACCACGAACGAATCCAGATAAGGCCGAAATACATTGTTCATTAACTGCATGAACGCTGCTGGGGCATTGGTTAGCCCGAAAGACATAACAAGAAACTCATAGTGGCCATATCTAGTCCGGAACGCAGTCTTAAGAATATCTACATCCCTGATCCTTAACTGGTGATATCCTGAACGGAGATCAATCTTAGAGAACACTCGTGCTCCCTGAAGCTGGTCAAATAAATCATCAATGCGAGGCAAAGGATATTTGTTCGTGATCGTTACCTTGTTCAATTGCCTATAATCGATGCACATTCTCATCGTGCCATCCTTCTTTTTCACAAATAGAACCGGTGCACCCCAAGCTGACACACTAGGGCGAATGAAACCTTTATCTAGGAGTTCCTGAAGTTGCTCCTTTAATTCTTTCAACTCTACTGGTGCCATACAATACGGTGGAATAGAGATGGGTTGAGTGCCCGGCACCAGGTCAATACTGAAATCAATATCCCTGTCCGGTGGCATGCCCGGCAGGTCTGCAGGAAATACATCGGGAAAATCCCGGACAACTGGAATAGAATCGATGCTTGGAGTCTCAGCTCCAACATCCCTTACAAACGCTAGGTATGCAAGGCAACCCTTCCCAACCATACGTTGGGCTTTCAAATATAATATCACCCTACCGGGAATATAATCAGTCACGCCACGACACTCGATCCGCGGCACACCCGGCATAGCCAAAGTAACTGTCTTAGCATGACAGTCTAAAATAGCATGACATGGAGATAACTAATCCATGCCCAAAATAACATCAAAATCTACCATGCTTAATAGCAATAGATCAACTCGGGTCTCCAGACCCCCAATAGTTACTACACACGACCGATACACACGGTCTACAATAATAGTGTCACCCATCGGGGTAGACACATGAACAGGTAGAGCAAGAAGCTCACAGGGCATACCCAAATAATGAGCAAAATATGAAGACACATATGAATAAGTGGAACCGGGATCAAACAATACAGAGGCATCTTTGTGGCAGACTGAAACAATACCTGTAATAACGGCATCAGAAGCACTGGCATCTGTCCTACCTGGAATAACATAGAATCGAGCCTGGCCACCGCCTGCTCGACCTCCCCCTCTAGGGCGACCTCTAGCTGCCTGACCACCGCCCTTAGCTAGCTGAGCGGGTGATAAAGTAACTGGAGCAGAAGTCGAGGGTTGACCCCTCTGTTGGAATGATCTAGCTCCATGATAAGGACAATATTTCCGTATGTGGCCCATCTTGCCACACTCATAACAGCTCACTGGTGCTCTAGTAGATGCACTTGGTCTAGACGGACCCTGGGCTGACGGAGAATGAGCTGGAAGGGCGCTAAGTGTTGACTGGCCCTGCTGCAACCCATGATAGCCACGACCTGCAGATGCCCCACTATACCCTGGGCTTACTGACTGAGTAGGCCTGAATGAACGGCCTCTACCTTGCTGACACTTGCCTCTCGAAGGAGTTCCACTGAAATTACCCGATCCTCGAGGCCTCTTAGCCTCCCTCTCCTCTCGCTCCTGACGGCGAACCGTCTCAATCTCGCGAGCTATATCAACCACTTCCTCGAAAGTAGCACCCAATACTCTCTCCCTGGTCATAAGAATACGAAGATGGTAGTTAAGGCCATCCACAAACCTCCTGAATCCTTTCACGATCAGTCGGAACCATCCAGACAGCATGTCGAGCCAATTCAAAAAATATTGACTCGTATTGCGACACAGTCATATCCCCCTGTCGCAGCCATTCAAACTGTCTACGCAGCTCCTCTCTGCGGGACTGCGGCACATACTTCTCCAAGAAAAGAGTGGAGAACTGTTGCCAAGTAAGGGGCGCTGCATCAACCGGCCTACATCTCTCATAAGCCTCCCACACCACTAGACTCGAGAATGCCGGTTGTCCGGAGCATTCTCTGACACTTGTCAAGAAAACCTTGGGCATCCTCGCCCTCAGCACCACTGAATGACGGAGGCTGGAGTCTGCCAAACCTCTCAAGACGACGCTGCTCATCGTCCGGCATAACTGGTACTATGAATTCCTGCGCCGGTGCAACTGGCTCGATTGGAGGTGCCCCGGCATCTGAAGTCCCTACACCACCTGCTCAGGCGTACGGGCAACTGAAGTCTGATTGCCTCCCCCGGCCTGGGAAGTAGTTGCGGCTGTGGTGGCTGAAACAGCCTGGGCTAGGCCAGTGCAAACGGTTAAAATCTGAGCCAAGGTCTACTGAAGACCTGGAATAACTGCAGGCACAGCTGGTGCCTGAACTGGGGCTGCTGGAGCCTGTTCCGAAGCTGGGGCAGCTGGTGGATCAACAGATGCTGCCCTCGCTGCTCTGCCTCTACCACGACCACGACCGCGTCCACGGCCTTTGGTGGCCTCAGTGTTTGGTATTGGTGATCGTCCACCTCGTCCAGTCGTTCGTGGCCTCACCATCTGTGAGAGAACAGGATAGCAGAAGTTTTAGTACTCGGATCAACAAGTTCGCACGACAAGAGTTTCAAGAAGTTGGAATTTTCCTAAAAAGGTTCTGCAGCCTCTCGAAGATAAGTACAAATGTCTCCGTACCGATCCGCAAGACTCTACTAAACCCGCTCATGACTCGTGAGACCTATGTAACCCAGGCTCTGATACCAAGCTGTCACGACCCAAAAATCCCAACCCGGTCGTGATGGCGCCTCTCGTGAAGACAAGGCCAGCCAATCCAACTAACTTCATTTTAACAGTTAAATAATACGAAAATAATATACGTATGGTTTAATAACAGTAAATTGCGGAAAAATATAGTAAACCATCCCGACTACAGCCCTCAGATCGGGATATCACAAAGTCATGAGCCACTAATGAAATCCTAATAATAAAATAATTATTACAATATCTTTGGCACAATTGTTTGAAGAAAGTGGAAACAATAAAATAAAAGAGATACGGGGCTACGAACGCCAACAGCTACCTCGTTGTCTCTGAATCACCACCCTGACAATAGTAGTCAATACCTCGTGGCGGAACCGATAACGCCTAAATCTGCACACATGGTGCAAGGAGTAATGTGAGTACTTCCAACTCAGTGAGTAATAAATATAAATAATGACTGAAAGTAAGAAACACATAAGACTTAGAGCAATCCACGATGGAACAGTAAAAACACGTAACATCTCAAGTAGATAACGTGAAGTAAATGGAAATAACACCAACACAACCAAAAATGCAATGCGATGCAATGCAATGCAAGTCATGACTTTCGTGGCGGCGTGCCACCCGTTTCCTAGGTACCCGGCGCTTACTGTGGGGGGTTCAGTAGCGCAATATTTCGTGACGGCGTGTCACCCGATCCATGCATATTACATCTCGTGGCGGCATGCCACCCGATCCCATTAAAATCATTTGAAAATATCATTTATGTTTCAAAACTGAGTTTATGAAATGAATCAATTCAGTAACAATACCACTGAAGGGTTCACATAACCGGCGAGATGCCAAATAATACCCCTGAAGGGTTCACATAGCCGGCGAGATGCCAAATAATACCCCTGAGGGGTTCACATAACCGGCGAGATGCCCAAATATGATGTAATAAACATTGACAAATACCCCTGAAGGGTTCCATAACCGGCGAGATGCCCAAATATTGCAAGCAGCCCAAATCACAATGATATCAAACAAGTTTCAATCACATAGGTAGTAAAATCATATATCGGGATG
Organism: Nicotiana obtusifolia; assembly: GCA_002018475.1. Lineage (NCBI taxonomy): Eukaryota > Viridiplantae > Streptophyta > Magnoliopsida > Solanales > Solanaceae > Nicotiana > Nicotiana obtusifolia. Next base: position 125,181 of record MCJB01008401.1, on the reverse strand, counting down.
GACCAAGTCACAATCCCCAGAAGTAAACGACCCCATGCACATCATCGAGCATGTGCCTCACCGCAACATAGCACTACGATGTGCAATCCGGGGTTTCGAACCCTCAGGACATCATTTACAAACATTACTCACCTCGAATCGGCTAAATCCTTAGCCCGCGATGCCTTTGCCCTTTGAATTAGCCTCCACGTGCGTCGAATCTATCCAAATTCATAACAATTACGTCACAATGTGTTGAGGGAATAAAACCCAAGCAAAAACAATCGAAATTACTAAACAATCCCGAAATTAGAAAACTCGAGCCCGGGCCCACGTCTCGAAATTCAGAAATTATCACCTCAACGGGTTCCTTATCTCCTCACGATTTCAACCACATAAAATTTGTCGAATTCCAACACCGGATCGACCTCCAACCCTCACATCTAAGCCTTAGGGTTTCCACCATTTTTTTCAACTTAAATCATCAGTAAAAATACTAAAAACAGCTATAATCTTAGGTAATTCCTTCAAAATTGAGTTAGGAACATTTACCCCGATGTTTCTCTCGAAAACCCTCCAAGAATTGCTTCAAAACTATTTTCAATCCGAGCTCTCTAGCTCCAAATGTGTTTAGAATGGTCAAATCCCCTTCTTTAAGAATTTACATGAGAAAACCTCCTTTGGATATGGTTTTGAGGTTGATTTATTGTGATTCTATGGTGTTTGGAGGTGTTCCTCTTCGTGGGTAACAAAAATGGATCTTGTAGGGCAAAATGGGCACTGAGTTCTATTTATAGAGTGGTCAAAAATCAAGCTGGAAACACCCCCGTCCGGACCGATATGCGATCGCATACCTGTCGCATAACAGGTATGCGGTTCGCAATTCGGTCACAAACCTCGCCCCAAATTCCTGTCTCAGTTTGCGATCCCAGCATGGTGAAATGCGGTTTGCATTTCCAGTTTGCGGTTCGCATTTCGACCGCATTCTTGACATCTCATTTTGTTCAGTTTCCTGTCTCTGTTTGCGATCTCTTTGAGAGATATGCGGTTTGCATATGTGAAATGCGAACCGCATTCTCGACACCTGGTTCCTCTGCTACTTTCCCTTCCAACGATGCATTAGTCCGTTTAACCACCCAAAACTCACCCGAGGCCTCCGGAACCTCAACTAAACATGCCAACATATCCCATAACTTTAATTAAACTTGTTCCAACCTTCGGAACGCTCAAATCAACATCACAACATCAAATTCGCATCGGATTCAAGCCTAAGGTTTTCAAAATCCTCCACGTTGCTCTTTTGATCTAAGTCCAACCAAACCACGTCCGAATGACCTGAAATTTTACACAGAAGTCCTAAATCACATATCGAAGCTACAGCAACTTTCGTAATTCCATTCTGACCCTCGGATCAAAATCTCGCCTATCAACCGGAAATCGCCAAAATTCTAACTTCTCCAATTCAAGCCTAATTCTACACGGAACCTCCAAAACTAACTCCGATCACACTCCTAAGTCATAAATCATCTCCCGAAACTACCGAATCATCGGAATTCACATCCGAGCCTTCTAACTCATAAGTCAACATACAGTTGACTTTTACAACTTAAGCCTCCTTGAAAGAGACTAAGTGTCTCATTTCTTACCGATTTCACTCCGAATGCAACTTACTCAATTAAATTACCTAAAACACTGATAACAAGGCATAATGATATAGATATTGGGGAAGACGGAGCAATAACCCATGAGACGATTTACCGGGTCGTCACAATAGGTTAGATCGAGAATTAACTTTGGTGTTGTCGAACAATAATTGTAGTTTTGAGACCTTAAATAGATCCTAAAGATTAATGTGAAGTTCTGAAAAATGTTTGGTTGTCATCCAAAATGTCTAAGCGTGATTTGGACACATTCAGCGAATTTTGAATATTTAAAAGTTAAGATATGGATTCAACCTTCGATTCTTGGTGTTAATGTTGTTATTCATGTTTTGAGAGTTTAGACAAGTTGTAATAAGGTATTTGTACTTGTTGGTATGATTGGATAGGGTCCCGAAGGGCTCGGGTGTTTTTCGTGTCATTGATTGAGAACGAGTTAAGTTAAGAATTTGGAGTTTGACCACAGTCAACATCGGGTCAAGATGACCTTGTTTTTAGTGTTTTGAGTGTACAAGAAGGTTCGTAGCGTGTTATATGATTAAAATTCAAACATGGTTTGTGTCTGGAAGGTTCCGCATGAGTTTCGGGGTGGTTTCGGACCATTTCGGTAGAGTTTGGAATTGCTGGTACTGCTACTTCCCTATTGCAAACTTTTTGTTGCAACTGCGAACTTTTGGTCTCAATTGCGAACATGTGGTTGCATTTGGGAGATTGTGGTCATGATTTTGAACTACGCAATTGCAAACTATTGGCAGGAAATGCGACATTTGTAGCTTGATTAAGAGTTGAAATTTCGGAATTTTAGCACACACTCTCATATTTTGAACTCTATACTTGGAGAGGGGCGATGTTTCATGGCAATTTTCATACAAGGAAATAGTAATTAAATTATACCTATTAATGATTATATTTTAAGAATCTACATGTATTATTAACACCCAAAATATGGAACTTAAAGGGAAATTTGAGGTTTTTGTCTGCCCTTTAAGAGAGTGTATTTTGGGGATTTAAGTACCTATTTTGACTCGATTTTGGAAACTAATTATATACTTGGACTTGAAAGATTATGGGTCATCAGATCTTGGTATTGGTTACGAATTTTGGGAACGCAAGCCCAGGTTAACTTTTGTTGACTTTTTGGGAGTTATTCAAAGATTGATGCTTTATGGTTTGTATCGCTTCCTATAACTTTGTTTGACTTTCTTAGATGATGTTTGTCTTCGATTTGCGTGATTGAAGGGTAGGAATGGAGTTTTAAAGCGATTTGAGGTTGAAGACTAGCCCGGATAAGGTAAGTATCTTGCCTATGCTTCTATTGAGGGAATTTTCCAGTATGCTATGATGCTTGTTATATGTTGTGGATGATGCATATGTGAAGTGTCTAGCATATATTCGTGCACCATAGTTATTCATGATCTCGGTAGAGCTTAGGCTATCGTATGCCTTATTTTGCTATCATACCTCTTTGATACTGTGTTTCCTTCACTTGTATGACTACGTGAGCTAGTATTATTGCTACAAATCTATAGCGACCCAGCCGGTCGTTTTGTGTATTGTAGCCCCATTCCCCTGTGTATTTCTGGGGTGGTTGGATTGGTTTCAGGGATGTGTCGGAGTGAATTGGGACAATTAGTCACAAGGTTGAAGACTTAAATTGCTTGAGTTGATCGGAGTTTGACATTGGTGTAGACGACTCTGGAATGGAGTTTTGATGATTCTGATAACTTCGTATGGTGATTTGGGGCTTAGGCGTATGTCTAGATATTGATTTGGAGGTCTGTAGGTTGTTTTGTTTTGAACTGGCGAAAGTTGAAAAGTTTGGAAGGTTGAGAGGTTTGACTGAGGGTTGACTTTGTTGATACCGGGTTCAGATATCGGTTCTCGGAGTTGGAATTTATCCGTAGCGTCATTTGGGACTAGTGTGCAAATTTGAGGTTATTCGGAGTTTATTTGGTCAGGTTCGGCATTTGTTTTAGAAGTTGGAAGTTCATTAGTTCTATTAGGCTTGAATTGGGGTGCGATTCATGGTTTTGATGTTGTTTGATGTGATTTGAGATTTCAACTAAGTTCACATCATGTTTTAAGTTTTGTTGGTATGTTTGGATGGGGTCCTTGGGGCCTTGGGGTTGATTCAGATTGAAATCGGATTTATGTTTGGACTTAAGGAAATGCTGAAGTTTTAGGTACTAGTGTGATCACACCTGCAAAGTTTTGGCTGCAGGTGCGAGGCTGCAGCAGCGGCCCTATGATCACAGAAGCGGATATGGCTAGAGCTGCAGAAGACCGCAAATGCGAAGGGTTTTCCGCATCTAGAAGCCTGTAGATGCTTATGGTGTTCTGCAGAAGCAGAGTTCAGCTAGGCAAGGTAGTGGTTGCAGATGCGGATCGGGAGCCGCAAATGCACAATATTGTCCGTAGATGTGGAAGAGGCAGAGGGCTTTAGAGTTTGCAGGTGTGAAGGCAGTCCACAGAAGCAGACTCGCAGATACAGAGCATTTGTCCGAAGATTTGGAAGGGCAAGGGTTGCAGAAGGATCGCGGATGCGCAATTTGGCTGCACTGGCGGAACCACATATGTGGTTACGTGATTGTAGGTGCGAGAATCACCGGGCAGAATTATTAATCGAGGGTTCGAGCCATTTTTATCATTTTGGACTTTTGCTAATTGAAGAAGTAACTGAAATTTAATCATTTTTTATGTTATATATTGATTAACCATTATTTATTACATCTAGTTTATGTGAATTTGAAGTTGGAATCGGGGATTTTAAACTATGTTGTTGGAGAGTAAGATTTGAGGATTTGGGGATCGATTTGTGGATGCAATTTGATGAAATTAGTATGGTTGAACTCATAATTGAATGGGTGTTCGGAATTTGTGAATTTTGTCAGGTTCTGGGTTGTGGGCCCGGGGTTGACTTTTTGGCTTTGCTTTCTGATTTTGATTAAATATTTTAGTTTTATCATTTGAGATTGTTTCCTATTGCTATTATTGATGGTATGAAATTGTTATGACTAATTTCGAGTCGTTCGGAGGCCGATACGCGAGGCAAGGACTTGTCATAGTATTGATTTGTGCATTTTGAGGTAATAACATTTCTAATCTTTGAACTAAGGGTAATTATCCCTAAAAACATGTTATTTGTGTTGTGTTGGGTGACACACATGCTAGGTGACGGACGTGTAGGCGTGCACCGTGGTAATCATGATCCGAGTTGACTTTTGTACTCTGCTTCTATCAAGTATTGTTTTATCCATGTAATTCCTATTTGTTAGAGTAATTGAGTTGTGATTCCTGTTAGAAATCATGTTTAGGTTATGTACTTATTCAGTTGAGACCTAATAAGCCTACTTCTGTTGTTTTGAGTTATCTGCTTTAACTGTAATTATACATTCAGTCATGGTTCATATCATATCTCACTCTTTGTTCATCATTCATTGTTATATCACATGTTATCATTGTTGGACTGCATGGTATGAGATTGTGAGCCCTTGATACTTGAGAGGTTGATGACTGAGGTAGGCCTTAGAGCCGTCTTTAGAGTATCGTTGTGGATCGTGCTGCACACCGCAGCAAGCCATATTGGCTTTACTATTATGATTATTATTGTCGATCGGGCTATATGCCTCAGTAGGCCATAGTGGCTTTATTATCATTGTGGATCGGGCTGCATGCTGCAGCAGGGCTTATTGGTTTTCCCCTCCAGAGTCTGACATAACAGCAGTGAGCGCAGGCACAATGATAGATATACACGTGCTTGGTGAGGGGAGTGCTGAGTGATTGTGTGTGTATGATGAGTGGGCATTTGAGGCAGATAAATTATGTTGAGAGTGAGAGTACTTTGGGATATCACCATGAAGTCATTCTTTGACATGCATACTTGACATGCAGGCATAGATATGTATCATTCCTCATGCTAGATGTAATGTACATGTTCTTATCAGTGTCGGGCTTTAATTGTTATACTCGAAAGCATGTCTAAATTCCTGTAACATGAACAAGCAGATTTTGATAATTACTTCGAGTAACTTATTGCTATTGTCCTCATTATATCTGTTTTATCATTTATATTGGCTTTTGACTATCTTCTTCTAAGCTCGTCACTGCTTTATGCCCAAGGTTAATTCTATTACTTATTGAGTACATGGGGTTGACTATGCTTATACAACACTCTGTACTTCGTGTGTAGATCGAGGTGCATATGGACGTGGTGATTGCTAGAGTTGGTACAGTGTTCGGAGACTTCGAGGTACCTTCTATGACTTCCGCAGACCTCGGCTCTCTTTCCTTTGTTTTCCTGTTATTGTCATACTATTAGGAACATTATATTACGGATCTGGTTTATATTTTGATACTCAGTAGTGCTTATGTACTCGTTTACACCAGATTTTGGGGATGGTTATAGGAGTATTTATAGTTTTTATCAGATAATTATGATATTTCTGTTGTTATGTTCATTAAACCATGTTTATTAAAATGTTAAGCTATTATGTGACAGTTGGCTTGCCCGACAAGTTATGTTAGGCATCGTCACGGCTCCTGTGTGAGTTGGGTCGTGACAAAATCATGTCTAGACTACTTGCTTATCTGCTCGAGTCGTGATAGGGCTATTTCTATAATTTTAAGCCATTTGCCTTAACTGTAGTTACATTTTTTGATATCACGGGTTTGAGTTGGGTTATGGCACTCTAACATATATTCCATGTGCTATTTTGATTATGATACTATGAGATGGTGGCATATTGAGACCGAAGGAGATTGATGACTGATTTTGGCCATAAAGTCATATTGAACGAAATTATGGCTGGTCTTGGGACATAGAGTCCCGTTGATATTGATAGTGAGGTGACGCTTTCGTCAAGGCCCCATAATTGGCTGGGTGTATTGATCATTGACTTTTGAACCAATCAGCGCTTGGGCTAGGATGCACCCTCCGGAGTCAGGTGATAACCCATGTTACTTTGGACCTTTGTGAGTGCATGCATATCGGATATGCTTAGTCAGGGGATTATATCAGGCACCCGTATAGTGCTGAGTCTATGTGCCTATGTGGTGGACCAGAGGTATTGTACCAGGAACTGTGAGAGTGCTGAGAGCAAGATTGAGGGTACTTGTACCAGGAATCATAAGCGTGCTGAGATTGTGCATAACTGATGATTTGACCATGATGTTGATTTTGGCATTTATATTTGGCATGCAGGCATCAAGTTGTATTTTCCTCATGCTAATTGGTATTTGGTGTCTCTTCTAGATGTTTAGAGCTTAATATCACAGTTTACTTTGATAAATCCCTCTCTAAGTGATTTCTGTGGAAAAGTTGATGTCTTGATCGATATGCTTGAAAAGCATGCCTATTTCTCCTCTTAATGTGTTAGAATTGAGCCTGATATTATTTCAGCTGCTTTTTCTTATATGTCATTATCCTGCTGTTATTGTTGTCGTTGACTGTTGAAAGAGAGCATCGAACCTAGCCAACCTCGTCACTGCTTTCTCCGAGATTAAGCTTGCTATTTACTAAGTACGTGGGGTCGGTTGTACTCATACTACACTTCACAATTCATGTGTAGATCTAGGTGTTGCTAATTGTGGTGGTTTCTAGCGAGCTATTGTCCGAATCTACTTGGAGATTTTGAGGAAGCACTGTTGCTCCGTCCGTTGGCCTTGAAGTCCCCTCCTTTATCATATGTATTACTATTTAGTTTTCTTATTGTTGTTAAAATTTGATTATGCATATCTGTTGTTGTCTTGGCTAACAAACGGTGCTTGGCGCCATCACGACACTAATGGAATTTTAGGGACGTGACAAGTTGGTAGCAGACCACTAGGTTCATATTAGTCTCACAAAACATGAGCAAGCCTAGTAGAGTCGAATGGATATGTACGGAGATGTCTGTACTTATCTTGGAGAGGCTATAGGGCTTTAGGAAATTTCACTTTCTTGATTCCTTATCGTGCGAATTTATCTCGGCTTATATCTTCAGTTCTTTTCTCTACATTCGTATGCAATGTTGAGTACACGATATCAGTTAGGCGTTGATGAGTTATGATGATGATACAGAAGTGGTGCGGGATGTCTTTCCCATGTTTTATGAGGATAGACTACTATTGCCGCTCTGGAGAGGGGTTGCCATCTATTGCTTCCCTAGTGTTGGTATTGCCCATGGTTTTGGGGCCTTATATAGTGTATTGTGACGATTCACGCATTGGCCTTGAAGTGGTGTTGGTGCAAAGTTGTAGTAGCTCTTTGCAGTAGTGCTTAAGCTTGCGGAAGTAGCAGCCCCATGAGAAGGGTTATTCGTGTCATGAGCCAAATCCAATAATAGGTCATGATGGCGCACAACGTCGTCGTTAGACAAGCCAACAATTAAATCAATACGTTGATAGTAAATCCAAATGCATTTCAAAACAATTAAAGAATTAAAGAGTGAAAGTTCATTCATTTTCACAAAGAGTATAGTTGTCATTATTTTAAATGTTCGAATGTGGCCAAAATATAAACCCGAGATCGTAACAGAATGCAACCACGAGCAAAAATCCAAATTCCCATAATCCGGTATCACAAGTGCATGAACATCTACTAGGGAGTACAATACTAATATAACTTCTGTCTAGAATATTAGATATACAAGATAAAGTAAATAAATATGATGTAGATTTTATGCGCTGTAGATCGTAACAAGGAATGCAGCTGACTATAAAGTCTCCTCAGTAGCTGTGCCTATGCGCGCAAATGACCACCAAATGTACCTATCTCAGTACTTTCACAATCAGTGCAAAAGTGTAGCATGAGTACGTAAATCAATGCATACCTAGTAAGTATCTAGCCTAACCTCGAAAAAGTAGTGACGAGGGATCAATCCGACACTTACTAGTGGTCCAATAAATCAAATATAATAAAAGTAGAAATGTACAAAGAATGTCAAGTAACCAGTGAGTTCAAATTTATCTACATAACATGATCATCAATAGAAGAAATAATACAAAATACTCAGTAACTGGATATTGCCTCGACTAGAATACATAATGGTCAACAACAAATAAAAGTCATATCTCAAATCAGGAGAACTAATCGGTACACTGACTCCTTGTAAAATATCATGCACGATTCTACTGAGGCAAACGACAAAATCCCGTAAGAGTGATGGCATGATTTCCTGTCGTGGCGTACGGCCCGATCCCAGCTGAGGCATTCAGCCAGATCCCATAATCGGGTACACTACCGAGGGTCAACCGACACGAACCGTAGATACATCTCATAATAAAGCCGATGTCGTACCTCCCGATCCATAATAGTATTGCTGAGGCGGATCCCATCAGAATAGTAAAACTTAACGAGTCACTGGCCCCACTCACGATTATATGTGAGTATGAAATTCAAGAAACTTTTTGGACATTTCGCACAACGTGGGAGAAATCTATAAAAGGAAGTACGATTTCTAGTGGAATCAGGCTAAATAAGATAATTAAGGCATGTAAATATGCACAAATAACTCAAATAATACAAGCAACGCATGGTGTGAGTCTAAATCTAGCCGGACCTAATCAGAAATTCTAGCATACACATGGAAACTTGTCATCTCATACGTACGTAACCCCCACAACATGTAGCACATAGGAAATATAACACCTACTAGGTAAATTCTCACTCACAAGGTTAGACATGAGACTTACCTCGCTCTGAAAACCGACAACCGGCTCAACGCCTCTCTAAAACCTCAAAACGATGCCAAGCAATTCAAAATTAATCAAACAACATGCAAACCGATCAACATATACTCCAATACTCATAATTTATTAATTTATAACAATTTCGAACTCCGCTCGAAAAGTCAACAAAGCCAACGCTCGGGCCCACGTGCCCGGATTTCGAATATTTTCTATAAATATTACCCATAGCACCACGAACTCAAATATATAATTTTTTCCAATTCCATGTCTAATTTCATGGTCAAAATCCAAAAATACCAATTCTACGTTTTCTTTTAAAATCCTACAATTCTAACAATTTTCATGCTAAAATCCATATATAATCCATGTATTGAACTCACAATGGGTAGGAATCACTTACCACATGATAGATGATTAAAATGACACTCCAAAGTCATCCCCAAGGTCGGCTCTGATGAGAAAAATGAGATGAAATGAGCCAAAACCCGATTTGAAACTCTTATACATTGCCTAGGCGTCTTTCTTCGCGAACGCGGCACGTGCCACGCCTTCGCAAAGCGCACTCAGCTTCTGCCCCCAAAATCATTTATGCAAATGCGAAAAGAGGCTAGCGAATGCGTAGCTTTACCAGGCTGCCACTTCGAGAATGAGGCCACGCCTCCGCGAACGCGAAGACCAAGTCTCCAGGCCCAGCTTCTTCATCGTGAACACGAAATTGGCGTTGCAAATGTGGAGCATCACTGCCCAAACCTTTGCAAAATGAGACTCCCCAATCACGAAAGCGAAGAAAAAATAACCTCCAGCTCTAATCCTTCATTACAAATGTGAGCATACCACCACGTTTGCTAAGAATAAAACAAGACCAACAACAAGCAGTCGCAAATCACCCAAACTTGGTCCGAAATCATACCAAAACCCTGATGCCTCCCGGACCCCGTCCAATGATGCCAACCAGTCCCAATTCCTTATCCAAACTTATCAAAAGTCTCAAACGCCACGACTAACATCAAAGCCACGAATTGAGGATCGAAATCTTTCTTTTAACTTTCAAATATCACACACAAGTTTCAATCAATAAAATGAACCTATTCAAGGTCCTAGAACATCGCCCCGAGTCTGATAACACCAAAGTACACTCTAAGTCAAACTTAGAAAATTTCAAACCTTCAAAAATGCAAACTTCTGATAACAAGCGCTGAATCGCTCCCGAACCATCCGATACTCAACCCGAACATATGCCTAAGTCCGATACCACATTATTAACCTATAGGAACCTTCAAATTTCGATTCTGAGGTCGTTTACTCAAAAGTCAAAACTTGATCAACTCTGCAAAATTAAAGCTTCCGAATTGACAATTATTCCTCCAAAACAACTCCGAACATCTCAAAAATCAAAACCCACCACACGAGCAAGTCATAATAGATGATGTAAAGCTGTTGAAAGTCTCAAATCGGCGAACCACATTGTAGAGCTTAAAATGACCGATCGGGTCTTTATATTCTCCCCCGCCTAACCATACATTCATCCTCAAACATACTAAGAACCGTTCCCAAAGTTGTCAAAATCACTTTATAACTCCTCGTGCACTTACCCATGCCACCGCAATTCATAGAAGCACCTTGGCTCAACCCAAACTGAAGATCTTTCCCGCTACCTTAGCCCGCAAGCGTTAGATATTCCGACAATCGAAATCCTCTACAATGTCTGATTCCAACATATGTAGATCGTATCAATCTCATCAAGTTGTACCAATACATGATCATACACCCATGTTGTAATCACACAATGGATCGGATAGTTTATTTGCCTATAGTAACATCCTCCAACAACAATAGTTGCAAATTTACGAACTCGGTGCCTGTAAAATATCTCATAACACTTAAAAGCCCTGATCCAACCCTCGTAATACTACAATGATGAAAGAGATATGTAGAAACTCATAACCACCCACCATATCAATTAATTACGGAGTTCCCTCGCTCAACAAGAACCATTGCCGCCTCCCAAGCTGATTACTGACATTTTCTCTCCATCATACATTATACCAATTTGATTAAACAGATTCCAAGACAACAACCTCGTCTCACCTAGTGCAATCTGATCGATCTATAAGCCACATCAAAACCATCTACAATCTCATATGGCATCACCAATGCGCCAATAAGCTACCCGCGTAACGAATACAATAACCAAAAGAATGCTATGAACATACCTCAGAGTTGAGAAACAAGACACACAAAATAAGTACGAGAACGGTGCCCAACATCTAAACTATTGCAGCTTGTGACCCGATCCATACATGATACCATTGAAGTGCAAAACCCGATCCATACATCATACCCGTGGCGGCGTGCCACCCGATCCACACTTAACAATAGGTAAAAGGAATACCCATTGAGCTAAAATGCTCATACCCACTAAACACACGTCTATCAAACGCCAAGTGCATAACATAACCCTGGGGAGATGGAAAGGGCCACGCTTTACAAAAGCCAAGCAGGATTAAGGTGCATTAAACAACCAACCTCTCGGGAGCCATCTCGCTCAAATAACACCTTAAGTTACACAGGACAACAACACACATATGGAGAATCAGGCCATCTCATAACCTACATGGTATAATGGAGTAATAAATGAATAGACAACAACATGATTAACATCCACCATGCCCGAAGACTCATCAATAAGCAATGCTATGCTGAATAAGCATATTTGATCTGGTGTAGAATATACATTCATATTAGGCATACCAATGGGCTTCAAAGCCAATTCCGATCATCCTAAAATAGGTCAATAACATTCAAGAGATCCACAATGACCATGTCCATGACACATACGATCAACCATCAAATCTGGAACAAACTTTCACAGTCTACGACTAAAGGAATAGAGCGTTTCTGAAACATAAACTCCCCAACCAGCGACAATACCAGAATCTCCATACCAGATTTAAATCTCTATTCCTTAAATGACTGACACGTCAAACTTATACGATCACCCCGTGGGGAGATACTCCCACAACCTTCTACACTAGGTCAAAATCTACACATGTATGGTTACCAACCATAGTATTTCTGTAACGCAAATCATGAATCTGCAATTCAATACATAAGGCCTCTTCCATCAAACACCATTCTCACGCGACAATAAAATAGCACCAGTATACTGTGAACATCTAAAATCTTTTACCGCTCCTCCGAGCTCGTGTCATTCCGGTCTAAGCTAAACCTCAACATTGATCCTTTAATTCATGTTGCACACTACTCACTGCCCTATCATGCTGTTACGTGAGAGTGCAAGAATCCCATAATAAATACTGGACCATCAGTGGAATAGCCACTCCATCAGCTAGAATTCTTTATTTAACAAATTTTAGAAGAAAAATTGCAACACACAACCAAATTCACATAACCGCAGAAGACACAAACCTCAAGTCGTGGATTAAACCTCCATAACTCTTTTGAGACCCATTTATACATAAACAAACCATCAGAATTGAATCCCTTCAAATCAATAAAATTACGGAGACAGCCAAGCTCGTAGTATAGCCACGAAACACCTGTATAGCCTGATCACATCGAAGGAATCAATAACTTACCTTTCTATGCCCATCCAAACCGCTACTATAGTGACTCAGCTCCTCAATTTTGCATACCCTAGACATTAATACCTCTCTAGTCCAGTACACAATACACCTCAATCGACACTCATCTCGAGTGATTCCCAATTACAAGACCACGTCGCCATAATGCCCATAAGCCATTTTATGCTCTCTCATGCACCTAATAGTACCTCCGATTGATACACCCATTCCAAAATGATCTCGTACAAATGTGAAGTTGTATCGTCCATCTTTCTAACACCGCACTGCACACCAGTGGAAACATAGAAATACTCCAAGTTCCTTTCGTACTCCACTGCAAAACTAAATCCTCAGCAACAAAACGAACCCGAAAATCCTCAGGCACCACACCTTGAATCTTGAAACCACTATAACTGTAATTGAGAGTCAGGATACTCTAATCCAATCTTGATTGTATCATCAAACAACTAGTGCCCCGTAGGCACCCGAATACTCCAAAGAAGTAACCGAATGAATCCTTTCCCTTCAACATCACCTTTACAAAGAAATATCAAATCTTTGTCATTCCACAACCTTCACACATAAATGAGGTGAAAGGTAGCACACATCAATCAAATCCCTTGCTCGAATTATACCTGATGTTTTCTTCCCTTAGTATTAACTAATCCACCAACATACCGTTAACCAGAAACTACAAAGGCACATAACCACGTGACCTAGTCTTCGACGGTAGGCTCCCCCACAGAGCTTTAAGCCATAATCACATAAATCATGAACCTTCAGTGACTTCTCCTTCTAGCAACTATGATCTCACACTGATACTCAGCCAGATTTCTCACAAGCTCTTGTTGTGATATTCATCACACATCCCGAATTAGCACTCCTAAATGCACACTCAACTTCACAATAGTTGCTCCATCGTCCTCAAGCGACCCCGACCAACTTCGTAGTACAAGTCTCATGTTGGATAGAAAGTAGAACTCTTGCTTGGAAATTTCTTAGAAATTATTAAATCCTTATCCTTCTCACAGGAGATAGCCCACCTCTGTTACCTCGTATCGACATTCCCCAACGACTTTGCCATAGTTACATATACTATAAAATTGGCTACTCCTCCTGAGTCCACACTCGTCCACCAGCTGTAAGAGTCCATTCACTCCATTAACATCAACTAATGGTCCAACAATATGTTCATAACTCGAAGCCATATTACACCCCAAAACTATAATAAAGCATTCGCTTTCCTCTACATCCCAAGCAAACTCTTTCTGTCATATCTAAACTTCCTAGGTACAAAAGCCACCATCTCAAGCGAAATATACAGACTTAGTCCTTTGTTTACCATAACCCAAATCTCACCAAGATTTCTCAAAGCATGTGGCTGTCATACCATAAAATCTATACGATACGCTAACACTCCCACTCCGGATTAGCTATCTTCCGAAGCGAACTACTCGATCTCTGCTGGTCATACTCTACCTGCTAAAGTTTCAACCACCGCAAGACACATCCAACCATGTCCTTCCTCATCCTTCACTACTAAAAATAGAGTTTCAAATCATAATTCACCTTTATAGCACCCGAACTAATAACTTACCACAAACTCTAAGAGGCACCCCCCAAACCGTGCCCTAGGCATAACACGGCACGCGGTGCCTGACTGCATGTGACCGAGCGAACCAACTGGATGCCTAGATCAACATGTGGTATAACTATAAGCTGAATATAAACATGCAACATGTTGATCAAATAAAGAGTCTGATTGAAATATCACATATGTGGAAAGTACTGAAAAGTCTACAAGTGTAAATGAGTAGCCGACAAGGCCAACACATAAAAACCTCCTAACATCTAACTGAGTGGACTATTGTCTACGAAGACTCTAAAGAATACTGAAATGCTAACTGTTTATCGGGATAAGGTACCCGACATAACTTAATAACTTAAATACTATAAAGACTGGAAAAAAGATGGATAATGACCCGAAAGACTGGGGCTCACAAATAGTTGATAAGAGATTTCCTAGCAAGCTGAATCGTCAACCTATAAACCATTACCTGCATCACAAGATGCAGGCCCCGGGAAAAAAGGTACGTCAATACATTTGAATTGTATTGGCATGTAAAACAACTAAAGAAAGAACTGTAAACACTGAAATTGAAGCTGAACTGATAAATGAGAACTGATAAGGAAGTAAGGATATGAATACTCCATCTTCTAAATGATGAACTACCTATTTACCTTAATATTAAACTGCGGCCTCATACCCAATATTTATATGCACAAACTGCAGCCTCAGGTCCAAGTATACGTAAACATAAACTGCAGCCTCAGGCCTGAATACAGGTGTTCAAAATTCAGGTATTTAAAATCAAGAACTAAGAATCATACTGCAATACATGATACTGAAATACTGAATCATATTGAATTACATAATACTATAATGCTAAATAGAACTAGACTGAGACATGTATTCATAATAAACTGATTTGTCACAACTGAGACTCATAGGATATCTAACGAATTACGAAACTATGCCATCTAGAGAGTAGAAGTTCTCCACCTATTCATGGAACTAAGGTATAATTACTTTATGAGGAAACTCGTAATAGTCATAAAGAATATGACGCACGGAGAATCACGAACATTACCAAATGTAAAGAGAGTTAGCCTCACATACCTTGACTCTGGCTTTTAAGCGTATCACAATGTTCGTCACCTCTTTCAATAGTAATATATGGAAATATATATCAAGTGGAAGTAATATTAGTACTAAGGCTCATGTTTTAGTCACTTAGAAATATTATCAAATACCATATGGCTTAAAGCCTCATAGCCCTCTTTAACGGTATTTTCTTTACCCGATTTCATTCTACTACCTCTACATGGTTCTATGATCCCAAATAGTTGTAACTAATACATTCTCATTGCACAAATGATTATAACATCTTAGGTCAACAATCCAAAACCCTAACATAGCTCATATGATTCTCTTTATCAAACCCACCGACTATTCTCCTAAAAATTCATCAATTCATAGCTATAAATGAGTATGGAGCAGAAGCATTACCTTTTTGAAGATCAATCCTCTTGAATTCGAGTTATAGGGTTTCTTTTTTCAACAGTGGTGTCTGGATCGAATATCTAATGATTTGAAGGATTTACCCATGTTAATAAGGTGTTGGAGAATTGAAATAAGCTTAGAATCATCGTTGAAACTTACCTTGGATGATGGAGGGACCTTAGAGGAGTTAGATTCTTGAGAGCTTCCCTTTCTAGAGTAAGTTTTCGTGCTTTGGGGTGTGGGGGACGAGTAGGGATTTTAAATAAGTGCACACGTACCAAAAACTAAGGAGGAAATAAAAGTAGCTCGTATTAACATCATCGGAGTGGGGCATCATCAGTGGCACCAAAATAACAATGCAAGATGCCATCAGAGGCACCAAAACTATACGGCCTTGCACTGTTAGGGGCACTAAGGTTAGTGCCTTGGACAGTGCCATGCACTGCCAGGGGCGCTAAGGTTAATGCCTTGGACAGTGCATTGCACTGTCTAAAGCTATGAGTTTTCATGGTCTTGCATTGTCTAAGTCTGAATGAGAAGGTTTGTCACCTTCTACACTTTCCGCTTGCTCTTCAAAAAAGATGGAGATATTTGTACTTCATGTCCACTTCGGCTTCCAATGTAGCCTCTTCAACCTTCTGGTTCCTCCAAAGCACTTTCATTGAAGCAATTTCCTTACTTCTGAGCTTGCGGATTTGACAATCAAGAATAGCCACTAGAATTTCTTCTCAAGTCAGGCTATCTTTAACCCCTACAATCTCTGTATGGACCATAAGACACGGGTCTCCCATGAATTTCTTCAACATGGATACATTAAACATTGGATGTACGATAGCTAATTCTTGTGGCCATTCTAACTCATAAGCCACCTAGCCGATCCTTCGCAGGATTCTATATGGCCCAATATAGCAGGGACTAAGCTTCTCTTTTTTCCCAAATCTCATATCTCTTTCGTAGGCGAAACTTTTAGAAATGGCCAACCATAAACTTGGAACTTTGAGCCTTTACACCGCACGTCCGAAGAGGACTTTTGGCGACTCTGAGCCGTCTTCAAATTCTCTTGAATCAACTTGACTTTCTCCATAGCCTGATAGACCAATCTGGGTCCCAACAACTCAGCTTCGCTAACTTCGAACAAACCATTTGTTGATCTACACCTTTGCCCATACAGAGATTCATATGGTGCCATCTTGATACTATAGTGGTAGCTGTTATCATAAGCAAACTCAATGAGGGGTAATCTCAATTAAATTTAAAACCGATAGCGCACGCCCTCAACATATCCTCAAGAGTCTTAATAGTGCGCTTTGCCTGGCCTTCTGTCTGTGGATGTAAAGTTGTGCTGAGGTGTGCCCAATCCTTTCTGAAAGGATTTCCAAAAGTTTTCTGTGAACTGAGGAGCACCATGATATAAGATGATGCACAAAGCAGTCCCATGCAATCGGACAATTCCTAAACTTGCTGAGCGGTGAACTTCTTTCATCATAGTTCGCTTCTTTGCTTCAACATGAGCTAAGCTTCCCATAGAATGCCGACTGAGAGCATCGGCTACAACATTTGCTTTCTCCAGATGATAGAGGATATCAAAATCATAATCCTTGAGCAATTTGAGCCATCTTCGCTGACGAAGACTCAATTCTATTTTCTTGAAGACGTACTTGATATTTTTGTGATACGAGAAAATATCAATATGCACTCCATACAAAAAAAGGAGCCAGATATTTAGCGCAAATACCACGGCTGCTAAATCTAGACCATGAGTCGAATAATTCCTCTCATGAGCCTTGAGTTGTCTGGATGCATAGGCTATGGCTTTACCGTGTTGCATTACAACGCACCAAAGATTAACCCCTGAAGCATCACCATAAACAACGAACCCTTCAATTCCTTCCGGTAGCGTCAAGACTGGAGTTGAATTCAACCTCTTATTCAACTCCCCAAAACATTTCTCGCATGCATATGATCAATGAAACTTGACCTTCTTTTGAGTAAGTTTAGTCAATAGGGACGAGATAGAGGAAAATCCCTCTACGAAATGCAAGTAATAGCCTGCCAGACCAAAGAAACTTCTTATATCGAATACTGAGGTGGGTCTACGCCAATTCTTCACGTCCTCTATTTTCTGAAAATCCACCTTCATGCCTTTCCCTGAGATGACATGACCCAAAAACGCTACTGATTTCTAACCAGTTGTGAGATATACCCTTTAGAGATCATCTTTCCGGCTATAAGATAGGAAATAAACCTACCCCTAGCTGCTACTGCATTACCTTTCCACTATAAGACTGGTTCATCGAGAAATTCAAAACTTACTATTTTGGTTCTACAGCCCATTGTGGAATAACAGGACTTTAACCAATTCGTGCCCAGGATTACATTGAAGTTCACTATCTCCAATTCAACTAAGCCTGCAACGATAAGATGATGATACACTTTAACATCCCATATAGATACGTCTAGCAATAACTGATTCTCCAACTGGAGTCGACACTCCAAAGGGTTCACACAACTTTTCTGGTTTTATCCCAAATTTCTTAGCAATACATGGGGTTACATAAGATAGGGTGGATCCGGGATCCATAAGATCGTAAACATCAAAGGTGGATACTGTTAGCATACCTGTGACAACATCTCCATGAGCCTCTGTATCCTAATGGCCTGCTAGTCCATACAAGCAATTCTGACCACCGCCCCTATTATCGGACATTGCTACACCACGCCCCTGTTGGGCTTGAGAGTTATGAGGGGCTACTTGTAACGACCCAAGCCGGAGGGCCGCGACTGGCACCGGACCCTACTCAACGGGCACCGACGTACCCTTCATCGAACTTTCCCTTATTATCTATAAGGCTTGTCATATGCATATAATCTCGAACAATAATTATAATGAACCGAGACGTCATGCCATGATACGAACATACTTATATACATAATATGGCCAACAAGGCTGCAATGCAAAACCATAAAACAAAATACATACGTTTGCCGACAAGGCAATTCAACTGTACATAAGTCAACCCATCACTTGTCTATGCATAAATTGACAATTGTTTATGAGCCTCTACAAAAACGTACAGAGTGCAACCTATGTCGGAACAGGGCCCCGACATTCCCATAATGCCTACAACAGAATGCATACCAAGACTGTGGCAAGTCCGAAGGCTGGATCTCGCCAATATCTGCTGAACTGGGTAGCCTACTGTGGTGGGGAAGCTTCGTCTATCTGCCCGCTCGGACCTGCAGCACGACATGCAGCATCCACGAATAAAGGACGTCAGTACGGATAATGTACTGAGTATGTAAGACAGGAAACATAATGCAAGAACAATAATAAGCATAAGGGTAAGAGACATACAACCTGTACAATCTGAATGCCTCTGAGGGCAACTAACCATGTCATGCTTGACATTCATATGCATATACATATATTTATATCCTTTTGAAAATCATCATATACATATATACGCCTCTGTGGGCCTCATCATCATCTCATATATATGCCTCTGTGGGCCTCCTCATTATCATACCCAACTGATCTGTGGTTGCACAATAGGTGCCATACCCGGCCGACTATAGCGCGGCTCGGTAGAGTAAAATAGCTGTCGACTATAGCGCGACTAAGTAGAGTAAACCATATACATATGTATAGTTGCACAATAGGTGCCATACCCGGCCGACTATAGCGCGGCTCGGTAGAGTAAAATAGATAATGCATGTTGGACTCATAAGAGTCATACTACCATGGTGAAATAATAACATATCAATCCTCCCATAAGAGGGGAAACAATATACGTACTGCTACCTTCTAAGAGTAGAGTATCTTTGGGGTTCGTTCATTGCATTGTGTACAGTCAGAGTCATGCAAAAGAAGGAAAAGGATAGTCTCACATACCTTGCAATACTTTCCAATCTCAAGCTATGAAACTTCCACGACTTCTTAGTCTACAATAAGAGAAATGACACTACCGTTATCGTTCAAGCGTCGTAACTATTATGTACCGACTGTAACCTATTTTGCAATAAAAAGAACAGCACCTCCCCTATATATATGACTTCACACAAGTCCAAATAGTCACCAAACAACTAAACAACATCAATAAGAATCATATTGAGCCTCCCAAAACAGTCCACGCACAAACCAATCACTTCATACGTACAATGGCCACTATAGTCGTGTCAAACGATCCGGAAATGTTATGAACAACCGTCAGGCCACAACCCTAAATATATATGGTGTTTCTCCACACCATTCCTCATCCAAAACTCCACAAATCAGTAGTATAACACGCAGCTTTACAGCAACACAAAACAGTTCACAAAAATAGTTCGCTACAAGTGAATAACTCGAACTCACGGCTTCCGATCACCGTCCCGTGAGTTCTTACACACATAGAACGACTTAGCAAGACTTAACAGTAGAAAACATGTATTAAATAGAGCAGTAAACTCACCTTGCTTGTTAGATAACTCAGCCCTTACTTTGGTTCCTCAAACTCTAGGGTTTACCTTCAACTAGAACTTGAAAGAGGGAAAAATCGATTAGGGTTTGTTTGGGATTATTTTGGGGAGGGGTTGCAGGGGTTCTTTTCATTTTTGAGGCTGTGAAATAATAGTGAATTAACTGGCTTTAGAAGCTTTTAAAATCCCTCTCTTAACCGGCTTGGGGCTTTTAAATTTTTGCCCTTAATTTTGGCAAGTAGGTGATGCACCTACTTGTCACCTACCAGCCTCTGCAGTTCTACAGAAATGCAATTATCTCAATACTCCCAGATCGTATTGACAAACGGTTTGAAGCATTGGAAACTAGACTCATAGACCTTTAATTTGGTAGGTAGATCACCCCGTAATTCCTTGTAAATTGGGAGAAAATTGCAGAAACATTTTACCTATCGTTTAAGTAAAATTGTGAACCTAAGTTGCGACAACTTTTGTCGACTTTTGTTTCATAACTCTTTCGACTTCAAAACTTATGAAACGGATATCATATCATCCAAATACCTTAAAACATGACCTCTTGGTGATGTTAACCACCTCTCGATTTTCCCAAAAACGCGAGTTACAACATCCTTAACTCGTTTTCTCTAATACTTGTTAACTGCCCTTATACACCTTTGCATCGTTTAGGACCAATAGGACTAAACTCTTATTGTCTCAAAGGTAATTCTCTTCTCGAACCAAGGTAGACTATCTTACGGTGTAATCTAATACGTACAAATATGGGTTATAACACAAATGGACTCCAAATTCAGTTTTAATTAAAGTATTAGATCCGTATCAAAAATTCGGAGTCATAGCAAAAAGAATCGTCCAATTCGGACGTCGTATGAGAAAGTTATGCCTAATTTTGTGTCAAGGAAAAATCTGCAGAAATGTCAGAAATGCGAACCGCAGAACGTGAAATGCGAACTGCATTTTTGACCTGGAAATCATAAACTGAGACAGAACTTTGGGCGAGATTTGCGACCAAAAATGCGAACCGCAAAGGTGAAATGCGAACTGCATTTTTGACATAGAAAATCGCATTTTTGACCTGACAGGGGTGTTTTAACCCAATTTTTGATGCTTTTTAAGTAGAACTCAGTGCTCATTTTGCCCTACAAGACCCATATTCGTTACCCACGAAGAGGAACACCTCCAAACACCATAGAATCACAATAAATCAACTTCAAAACCATATCCAAAGGAGATTATCTCGTGTAAATTCTCAAAGAAGGGGGTTTGACCATTCTAAACACATTTGGAGCTGGAGAGCTCGGATTGAAACAAGTTTTGAAGCAAATCTTGGAGGGTTTCCAAGAGAAACATCGGGGTACGTATTCCTAACTCAATTTTGGAGGAATTACCTCAGTTTATCACTATTTTTAGCAATTAATTGGTAATTTAAGTTGGGAAAATTATGGAAAACCCTAAGGCTTAGGTGTGAGGGTTAGAGGTCGATCCAGTGTCGGAATTCAACAAATTTTATATGGTTGAACTCGTGAGAAGATAAGGAACCCGTTGGGGTGAAAAGTACTGAATTTCAACACGTGGGCCCGGGGCTCGGGTTTTGCTAATTTCAGGATTTCTTAGTAATTTCGATTGTTTTTTCTTGGGTTTCATTCCCTCGACATATTGTGACGTAATTGTTCTGAATTTGGATAGATTCGACGCACGTGGAGGCCAATTCAAAGGGCAAAGTCATCGCGGGCTAGGATTTAGCCGGTTTGAGGTGAGTAATGTTTGTAAATGATGTCCTGAGGGTTCGAAACCCCGGATTGCACATCGTAGTGCTATGTTGAGGTGAGGCACATGCTCGATGATAAGCATGGGGTCGTTTACTTCTGGGGATTGTGACTTTGTCCATCCCGATTTATGATTTTACTACATATGTGATTTAAACTTGTTTGATATCATCATGATTTGGGCTGCTTGCAACATTTGGGCATCTCGCCGGTTATGTGAACCCTTCAGGGGTATTTGTCATTGTTTATTACATCATATTTGGGCATCTCGCCGGTTATGTGAACCCCTCAGGGGTATTATTTGGCATCTCGCCCGTTATGTGAACCCTTCAGGGGTATTGTTGCTGAATTGATTCATTTCATAAATTTAGTTTTGAAACTTAAATGATATTTTCAAATGATTTTAATGGGATCGGGTGGCACGCCGCCACGAGACGTGACATGCATGGATCGGGTGACACGCCATCACGAAATATTGCGCTACTGAACCCCCCACAGTAAGCGCCGGGTACCCAGGGAACGGGTGGCACGCCGCCACGATAGTCATGACTTGCATCGCATTGCATTTTTTGTTGTGTTGGTGTTGTTTCCATTTACTTCATGCTATCTATTTGAGATGTTACATGTTTTTATTGCTCCATCGTGGATTGCTTTATGACTTATGTGTTTCTTACTTTCAGTCATTATTTATATTTATTACTCACTGAGTTGGAAGTACTCACATTACTCCCTGCACCATGTGTGCAGATTCACGCGTTATCGGTTCCGCCCCGAGGTACTGACTACTACTATTGTCAGGGTGGTGATTCAGAGATTACGAGGTAGTTGTTGGTGTTCGCAACCCGTATCTCTTTTATTTTGTTGTTTTCACTTTCTTCAAACAATTGTGCCAAAGATATTGTAATAGTTATTTTATTATTAGGATTTCATTAGTGGCTCATGACTTTGTGACACCCCGATCTGAGGGCTGTAGTCGGGATGGTTCCTATATTTTTCCGCTAATTTCGGTTATTAAACCGTACTTATATTATTTTCGTATTATTTAACTGTTAAAAATAAAGTTAGTTTGGATTGGCTGGCCTTGTCTTCATGAGAGGCGCCATCACGACCGGGTTGGGATTTTGGGTCGTGACAGTGGGAGCTGTTCTTATTTTACCGAGGGGTTTGAATTAGCTCCTCCCGATCATATTTCTCCCCAGATGAAAGAAAAGATTGGCAATTTGTCTTTTCAAAGCTATCGCCCCAATAAAAAAAATATTCTTGTGATAGGTTCTGTCCCTGGTCAAAAATATAGTGAAATAACCTTCCCTATTCTTTCCCTGGACCCTGCTACTAAGAAAGATGTTCACTTCCTAAAATATCCTATATACGTAGGTGGGAACAGGGGAAGGGGTCAAATATATCCCGACGGCAGCAAGAGTAACAATATTGTTTATAATACTACAGCAACAGGTATAGTAAGCAAAATCATACGAAAAGAAAAAGGTGGATATGAGATAACCATAATGGATGCATCGGATGGACGTCAAGTGGTTGGTATTATCCCTCCCGGACCAGAACTTCTTATTTCCGAGGGCGAATCTATCAAATTTGATCAACCATTAACGAGTAATCCTAATGTAGTCGGATTTGGTCAAGGAGATGCAGAAATAGTACTTCAAGATCCATTACGTGTCCAAGGACTTTTGTTCTTCTTGGCATCTGTTATTTTGGCACAAATCTTTTTGGTTCTTAAAAAGAAATAGTTCGAGAAGTTTCAATTGGCCGAATGAATTTCTAGATTCACAGATTTGTCGACATCAAGTTCGTAAAAAGAACCAAATCCTTGTTGGCGATTATTTATGATCAAAAAAATAAAATTCTGAAAACTCCTTTGTCTTATTTATACTCTTCTTCAAAATCTACATACTATTTGGTACAAGGGATTCTCAGCATCTCGTAGAAAAAGAGTATGTAATGTAGAATTTGAAGAAGAGTATTTGACTTTCATTATTTTTATTTTGTTTTCTTTTTTAATTGGAGTAGCGTGACTGTGTTACTATTGACGGATTTCAATGCCATAAGACGTATCAATAGTTTTCTATTCTAAATAGAAAGAAAGTCAAATTTGTCTAAATACTAGACATAAGGAAGCAGGGGATAAATGTGGGGAACAAAAAATTATAGGAGGGATTATTTGTCTTTCTAGTCTTCAACACATGAAAGGGGTGTAGAAAAATCCTTTTTTCTTGTGTCGAAACGAAAGAGTAATGATTCTTGATCCTATTTGTTAAAAATTCCTAGTCTTGGTTTCGATTTTTCCAGATGTATCAGAAACTCTTTACCTTAGCCCCCACCCCTTTACGTATAATATACAAACTGGTGGACAAACAAAACAAAACAAAACAAAACAAAACAAAAAAAAGAGGAAATTTTATTAATTAAATAAAACTTCTTCAATCAATTTATCTTATACAAAATTTGATGATAAAATATGAAAACAATAAAAAATAAATAGAGTAATGTAATAGAGAGAGTAAGGTGCTACATTAGATTAGTATAGAAAGGATTTGCACGATATCTAATATATTATAATAGCCAAGAAATTGAGTGATTCCTTATTTCTTCCAACTTTGAAAGTACCGATAGATGCTATCATAGAAAAAGAAGAGGTGGTCCGAATAGTGAATTTTTTAAAAACATGATCAGAAAAATGAGAAAAATGGAGTTTTTGAAAAGAAAAAGAAATCCATTTTATCATTTAGACGAAAAAAATATTATGATTCTTAAGAACTCAACAGGCCCTTCCCCTTCGAATCAAACAAACAAAGAAGGGAATCCCGTTGAGTTTACGCTTTCATGTTGACGACTCAATTCATTCGATTACTATAGGGATGAACCCAATCCAGAATATGAACCATAAACGGCTTTAACTATAACCTCAGCTCTATTTATTGGTCTGAGCAAGAAACGACTTATTTAAACTGAATATTTAAAATGAACAATTCATAAAAAGAAATCCTTCTATGGGATTACGCGTATTCTATATTTACTTACGTTACCAATTGTCAATTCTTGTTCATTGTCATTGAGATTCATGTCAATTCGGATTAATATTTAGGTATCGATATTACCTCTTCTTTTTTTTTCTCCTTTCAAACAAATAAAAATGATTGAAGTTTTTCTATTTGGAATCGTGTTAGGTCTAATATCTATTACTTTGGCTTGATTATTCGTAACTGCATATTTACAATATAGGCATGGTGATCGGTTGGATCTTTGATTAATTAACATCTCTTTTTGATTGACCTCCTCCTTTCTTTAATTCACAGGCACAGGAGGTCAAATTCCGATTGTTGTGAAAGTTACTGAATGAATCTATTTTATTCTAATTCGGTCTAAGAAGAAAAAAAATCACGCTCTGTAGGATTTGAACCTACGACATCGGGTTTTGTAGACCCACGTTCTACCGAACTGAACTAAGAGCGCTTTCTTATCAGAATAGATAAGATTGTAAACAAAAAGATTCTTTTCATAACCCCAATACATTTTGTATGCATATACTAGAATTAGCATGATAAAAATCAAAGATTATGTCCAATTAGAAGCGATCTCAATTGATCCCTCGTTACTGCTCCTTTGAGCAGTAATAGGTAGGGATGACAGGATTTGAACCTGTGACAACTGTACCCAAAACAAACGCGCCACCAAGCTGCGCCACATCCCTTCAATTGTTCCACAGTGTAATTGTAGAGAATTCCTGTCTTGTTTTCCACATGGTTATTTCCTCCATTGATATATACAAATTTTCTGCTCATTTCGTCTTTTTGGTCTCATTTAACATATAATTTAACATATATTAGTAAAATAAAAGGAAAAGACTTCTCTTATAAATTATATAGAAAATACTTATATACAATTATATACAAAATATATAAATACAGAACCCGTCGTAAAAATAAATTAGTATTTTTCGGAAATTCTCGGTAAGAAAGAAGGGGATGTATTTTTTTTTCTGTTTTAAGAAAAGGAAAATCTTATTTCCCGAATCATTGTACATTGCAATTTGAATTAGGAATTCTGTGTCCAACTCTAAGCAGCCCTTAACTACATATGCATCTGATCATATATGTATCATCTATTCCAACAAATAATACAAAAGAAGGAGGTTTTTCAATGCGAGATCTAAACACATATCTCTCTATGGCACCAGTACTAAGTACGCTATGGTTCGGGGGTTTTAGCAGGTCTATTCATAGAGATTAATCGTTTTTTCCCGGATGCGTTGACATTCCCCTTTTTTTCATTCTAGTTATTGTCATGGGAAGGAATGAAGAAGATTAGAGATCCAATCAAATATTGATGATGAATCCCTCTTCCCCTCTTTTCTCTTTTTTCCCTTTTTAGAATAAGGGAGAAAAGAGATAAGAATAAAAAAAGTGAATTCAATATTCGGGCTCAAGTTCGAATTAACTGAATATTAATAGTAGAGGAATGGGGGTAGAATAAAAGATCTAGGGCAAGAGTATTATAAAAGATACTTAAATGATTACTTCAAATTGAAATATACCTTAAAAAAATCATTGTATTTTACTATGACTTTGCTTTACTATTACTTTATTTTCTTGATTTTAATTTTTTACTTTTAGAATTGGATTTCAAGTTAGAACTGGATTTCAAGTTAGTAACTTCTATTTTATCCTTTCTTCGTTTTGAATCGAAAATAGAAGAGTTGAGTAAATCAAAAATCCAAAGGAGGTTCATAGCCAAGGGGAAAGATGTCCGAGTAACGGTGATTTTGGAATGTACTAGTTGTGTCCGAAACAGTGTTGATAAGGTATCAAGAGGTATTTCCAGATATATTACTCAAAAGAACCGGCACAATACGCCTAATCGATTAGAATTGAAAAAATTATGTCCCTATTGTTACAAACATACGATTCATGGGGAGATAAAGAAATAGAGCAAACCAAGTTGCCACGACCCTAACCCCAAACTCGGTCGTGATGGCGCCTCTCGAGAAGACAAGGCCAGCCAATATAACCAAAATCTCATTTTAAGCAGTTAATTAACATGAAAACAATATAAGCATGATTTAATAGCAATAATTCGCGGAAATATAGCTAACCATTATAGAAACCATCTCGACACAGCCCAAACCGGGGTGTCACAAGTCATGAGTAACTATGGATCCTGATACAAGTCTACTAAATACAATTTCTGGCACAACTGTTTGAAGAACATAGAAACAATAAGATAAGGGAGATACGGGGCTGCGGACGCCAACAACTACCTCGTAGTCTCTGAATCACCGCCTGGACGAGAGGAGTCAGCACTCCGGAGCGGAACCAACAACGCCTGAATCTGCACACATGGTGCAGGGAGTAGTGTGAGTACTCCGACCCAATGAGTAATAAATATAAATAACGACTGAAAGTAAGAAAAGCGCGTAAAGCACAAGGCATTCTATAATGAAGCA
The DNA here is from genome assembly GCA_002018475.1 of Nicotiana obtusifolia. Classification (NCBI taxonomy): domain Eukaryota; kingdom Viridiplantae; phylum Streptophyta; class Magnoliopsida; order Solanales; family Solanaceae; genus Nicotiana; species Nicotiana obtusifolia. The sequence goes on along the minus strand of MCJB01008401.1, from coordinate 97,549 downwards.
GTAGAACATTATTTGAAAACAGTAAATTAGTGAGAAATCAAGTAGAATCTCCTTTCAACAGGTAAAACATGTAATTTTTCAGGTAAATAATGTGAAGTAAAAAAAAAGATAGAAGATCGCCCATCGGGCTCAGCATCAACTAATCCGCCCCTCGGGCAATATTACAGAACAGTACCAGCCCCTCGGGCTCAAATCTCAGAACAATACCAGCCCCTCGGGCTATCACATGGAACAGTATCAGCCCCTCGGGCTATCACATAGTACAATATCAGCTCCTCGGGCTATATCTCACATCACAATGGGTACCCGAGCTCACTGGGGGTGTACAGACTCCGGGAGGGGCCCCTTACGGCCCAAGCGCAATATCAAGCCACCTCGTGGTATCAAATCTAGGCCCTCGGCCTCATATCAGTCAAGCCACTCGTGGCGTATAGAAAGTATCTCAAGCCCTCGGCCTCATATCAGTCACAAGTCACCTCGTGGCATATAAAGTATCTCAGGCCCTCGGCCTCATATCACTCAGTATATCCTCACATCTGGCCCTTGGCCGCAGTCAGTCAAAAAATCATCACAAGCCCCTCGGGCATAGTAAAACAATAGTTCTTAGCCCAAAAATATCATTAAAATATTAATTAAGTCTCAAAACTGAGTAAAAGTGGCTGAGTTGTTAAACAGTGAAAAACAGCATGACTGAGTTCAAGTAATAAGTTAAAATAGTGAGGAAACAGTGATAAAAATCCCCGAAGGGTTCAAATAATTGGCACGAGCCCAAATATGGCAATCAGCCCAAATCATGATGATAACAAACAAGTTTCAGTCAAATACGCGATAAAAATCATCAATCGGGACGGACCAAGTCACAATCCCCAATAGTAAACAACCCCACGCTCATCACCGACCGCGTGTCTCACCTCAATATAGCACTACGATATACATTCCGGGGTTCAAACCCTCAGAACATCATTTACAATCACTACTCACCTCGAACCGGCTAAATCCCTAGCCCGCGACGCCTTTGCCCCTCGAATTGACCTCCACACGCATCGAATCTATCCAAAATCAGAACGAATACGCCACAATATGCTGAGGGGAAAAACCCCAAGCGAAAACAATTGACAAACACCAAAAATTCCAAAATTAGCAAAACCCGAGCCCCGGGACCACTTCTCGAAGCTCAGAAATTTTTACATCAACGGGTTCCTTATCTCCCAACGAGTTCATACATATCAAAAGTTCTCAAATACGACCCTAAATGGTCCTCCAAATACCCAATTAGAATTTCAAAATTCCAAGACCTATTTCTTCCATTTTTAGCAAGACTTCAATGATTTTCTAGGTGATTTCACAATATAAACGAGTTTTAGGTTCGAAATTCTTACCTCCAATCAATTCTCCTTGAATCCCTCGTTAATTTCCTTCAATAACCTCCAAAAATGAGCAACTATGGGTGAAAATATACCCAAAATCGCGGACAAGAAGACTTAAAAACGTTCTGTCCAGGCTTCATCGAGTTGTACCTTGCGCTGGCAGGTTGTACATCCTCTTACGATTTTCCCTTGCTGTACACCTTCTGTTAAAACGCTCATAACCCCTTGTGAAAATATCCAAATGATCAACGGTTTGAAGATTTAGAAACTAGACTCGAAGATCTTTCATTTGATAGGTTGTACACTATATAACTCTTCATATATTCTGAGATATGAGCTTCTAAAGTGCATTAGAAAATTCTGTCGAAATTGCTCCACCAGCCAACTTCGATCAATCATAACTTACTCATAGAATATCCAAATCATGAATGGTTTAACTTTCTGGAAACTAGAAATACAAGAGCTACAACTTTCATGATTTTGGAATTTTTCTGATTCCTTATATATTACAAGATATGAGCTTCCAAACTGGACTACTCGCACCAGAAATTTTCTGGTGCACAGCTGAAGCTAAAAAAAAATCTGCAATTTTTCCAAGATGAAATAGTCCGTTTAACACCCAAAACTCACCCGAGGCCACTGGGACCTCAACCAATTATGCCAACATATCCCATAACATCATTCAAACTTGTTCCAACCCACGTCCGAATGACATCAAATTTTGCACACACATCCAAATGACATAACAAAGCGCAACTCTCGGAATTCCATTCCGACCCTCGGATCAAAATCTCGCCTAACAACCGGAAATCACCAAAATACTAACTCCACCAATTTAAGCCTAATTCTACACCGGACCTCCAAAACCAATTCCGATCACACTCCTAAGTCATAAATCACCTCCTGAAGCTAACCGAACCATCGGAACTCACATCCGAGCCCTCTAACTCATAAGTAAACATTCGGTTGACTTTTCCAACTTAAATCTTCTTAAAAGAGACTAAGTGTCTCATTTCTTACCAAATTCACTCCGAACGCAAACTACTCAACTCGGAATACGGATAACGAAGCATAATGAAGCAGAAATGGGGGAAACAGAGCGGTACCTCATAAGACGACTGGTCGGGTCGTCACACAAGTACCTGTGTCTTACCCTTTCAAGGAAGGGGAAAAAATGACATTATATATATAACATATTTAAATAGAAAATAAACAAATCCTTTTTTTTTTTAAATCCTATTTTGGGTGGATTTAAACTGAATTAGAATTAAGAAATAGGATTTTAGGGATAAGGAATAAATTAAACAAACAAACCATGGATAAATCCAAGCGATCTTTTCATAGGCGTTTGCCCCCGATTCAATCGGGAGATCGAATTGATTATAGAAACATGAGTTTAATTAGTCGATTTATTAGTGAAAAGGAAAAATATTATCAAGACGAATGAATATATTGACCTTGAAACAACAACGATTAATTACTCTTGCTATAAAACAAGCTCGTATTTTATCTTTGCTACCCTTTCTCAATAATGAGAAACAATTTGAAAGAACCGAGTCGACCGCTAGAACTATTGGTTTTAAAGCCCGAAATAAATAGGCTTACTTTTTCTTCACTTGAATCATAATTACAAGAATCTAGATTTGAGTGAATCCAGATTTGAGTATCGTGTCGTAAGAAAAAAAATGAATCGGAAAAAAAGAAATCTTTTTTTATTGAATTGAACGTGTTTATTCATTTTGACTACTTTAGCATATTTTCTCATACTAATTTCTACTCTACCTTCCCGGAGTTCATTCTCCGGGGAACTCCATTTAAATTATTCTGGTGGATTCTTTCCAATCTACTTCCTTTATGATTTCGTTCGAAATCATATAAAGACAATTCCTATTTGATATAGCTATTTGTGCAAGTATTTTACGGTTAAGAAGCAACTGTCTCTTGTACAGATCGTGTATTAATCTACTATAACTATAGGATACTCCCCTTTCACGAATTACTGCGTTTATCCGAGTGATCCACAAACGACGAAAATCTCTCTTTTTCCTATCCCTATCCCGATGAGCCGAAACTAAAGCTCTTATTTTCTGTTGAGTAATAGTTCGAATAAGCCTTGAATGAGCCCCTCGAAAGCTTGATGCAAATAAACGAATTTTTGTTCTACGTCTCCGAGCTATATATCCCCGTTTAATTTTGGTCATTGAATAAATGAAACTTTGACGAATAACTAATCGATTCCCTTTCTTTCAGTTATACTTTTCCCCATTCCTAGTCTATTAATAGCAAAACGGATTTTTCCAATGTATAAAATAAAAATTTCAATGGCTTTGGCTACTCTAACCTTCCCGACCACGATTTTTTCTTTTTTTTTTTTTTTAGGTATTTCACTGCGAAATAAGAAAGAAATAAAAAAAATTGTATTTTCCTAGGTATCAAAAATCTAGTAAATAAAAGAAATCAAAAAATAAATAGTGGGTTCCTTCGTTTCTATGGTTACTTCTTAAACGGTGAGGTCTTCTCTATACACCGAAGCCTTTACTTTATACTTTAATTTAATATTTAATCAACTAATTGATGTTATTGGGAACTTGTATAGTTCATACTCTTTGGCTCTACCCATGAAATATCCAGTAATAGGTCTTTCACAATCAGATCTACCTATACAGTAACGGTATTTAATTATGAAAGTTTGCTGGGGTAGCTGACCCTCTTAGTCCATTCTTGCTAGAGTGGGAGCCTACCTAATCTTTATGTTTTATGCTTTTTAAATAATATTTTCTCTGCTTAATGGATAACCATTTGCTACCAATAGAGAATTTCTCATCATCTTAAATTCAGGTGATTGGATTTACACCAACGGAATCCATAAACTTCATACACAATAGAGGGATATGATAGAGTTTTTTTTAAAATAATGAATGGAGTTCCTTCTTCCATCCTATCCCGTTCACCAGTACTGATCATTTATACCGTAAAAGTAGTTTTCTTGCTTTTGTGCCAGCTCATGATCTAAACGAGCCGCACATACACCTTAGTACATGTTCCTCGACGCTGAGGGCATCCCCGAAGAGCGGGGGATTTCGTGACATTTTTGATTGGCTGTCTTGTATTTCTAATAAGTTGTTTAATAGTTGGCATGTTGAATCGTATACATAATATGATGGGTTGGTTTAGATTGATCCTAACCGAATGATGAGGAATTACTTCTATTTAATAGAATATTCAATTCGAAGATAAAATCTCAAATCACAAATTTGTGCGAAATCCATGTTATTTTCATTCAACCGCTACAAGATCAACAATTCCATAAGCTTGGGCTTCTCTTGCTGACAGAAAAACATCTCTTTCCATATCTTCGGATACAACCCATAAGGGTTTCCCCGTTCTTTGTACATAAACCCTTGTGAGGGTTTCACGCAGTTTCAGCAGTTCTTCCGCTTCTAAGACAAATTCACCTGTTTGTGCCTCATAAAAAGAACTAGCAGGTTGATGGATCATTACCCTGATGATATAACAAAATAAAAGCTTCCCCTATCTCGCATGATAAAGCAAAGAAAAAAGAAAGATAAAGAATAGAAAAAAGATAGAATTGAACAACCGTACAGGCATCTTTTGTGCATACGACTCTACAAGAAAATTGGCCTCCCCTCCTTTCTATTGAAGAAAGAAAAAAATAGAATCTATCATACTCAGATGGATAAATAATCAAATTGCCATCCTTCCTTTTGAAGGAGTTAAAAAAATACTATGATGGCTCCGTTGCTTTATATGTTTATTTTTTCTTCTTTTTTTTTTGTTTGTGATTCAGCAATCGCAAAGTTTCTTTTTAATCCGACAAATAAGGGGAAAATATTATTTTTTTCGTACTATTTCATAACATAAATATTGTTAAGAACTCTCCGGCATGAAAACAAAAAAGTTTGTGACGCTGAACTGAACTCCCGATAGATAAGAGAAAATCGGAAATACCCCTTATCTCATACTACTCTCTTGATACAGAATCTAATGTTTTGGAAAAAAAAAACAAAAATTTCTCATATTGAATTCGAAGTGCCATGCTATTATTACTTAGTATTCATATGGTGAAGGCATAGTCTTCTTTTTTCTCTCAAATAAAAACCTCATTGGCGCCAAGCGTGAGGGAATGCTAGACGTTTGGTAATTTCTCCTCCGACCAAGATAAAAGATCCCATTGAAGTGCCTAATCCCATGCATATTGTATGGACATCTGGTCGCACAAATTGCATAGTATTATAAATAGCCACCCCAGGTATTATCCAGCCCCCAGGAGAGTTTATAAACAAATACAGATCTTTGGTCTCATCCTCGATACTGAGATATACCATAAGACCAATAAGTTGATTCGAAATCTCGCTATCAACCTCTTGGCCTAAAAAAAGTAATCTTTCTCGATAAAGTCGGTTGATTAGGGTAAAATTGTATCCTTTAGGAACCGTACATGCGCCTTTTGATGCATACGGTTCAAAAAAATTGTGAATCAATGTATAGATTCCAGTCCTCTTTCTTTTCTTCTAGAAGGGTTCTTTCTTACTTCTAACGAAAGGGCTTTTCTTTGATTTTTCAATACCAGGCCGGAATAGGGTTATATACATTCTCCTTATGAGAAGGGGTCATTCGGGCCTATCTAAATAGATACTATGTTTACATATGGATTCCTACATCATTACATCCATATCTCTATTGGGACTCAATTCACCTCTTTGAGTGAATCGAGAAATAGGCTTGATTGTCCAGCAACCAGAGTTGTATGCATTATACGAACAGAAAGCAACCGACCGGGATCATTCAATACAACGGTATGAACACAATACCAACGCAAACCCATGGAAATACCCCTTATATCAAAGATAAATAGACACTACGTAACTTTATTGCATTGGAAAAGACTATAATATGACTATCCTATGGACCACTCTTGTTCAGTCGATTATTTTCGAACAAGGGTGTTCTATTCTACTGGTAATAATGGAACAATTCTATTCGTAGGAACAAAGAGAAGCAGATTTATTCAATACTCGATAAGTACCAATACGCAATGGGGGAGTTGATCCCGTTTTCTATGAGCGAATGAGTCCATACTTATTTATCATTAGAAAGACCTATTCGTAATAATTTGAGTTTATTCATTCTGTCTTTCTTTATGAATTTTTATAATCTATGGATAAAATAAATAAGATAAAAACCAATATGAATATTATAAAGACAATTAAAAAAAATTGTTACGTTCCACCTCAAAGTGAAATATAGTATTTAGTTTTTTCTTTCATTTAAAGCCTATTGGTGTTCCAAAAGTTCCTTTTCGAAGTCCTGGAGAGGAAGATGCATCTTGGGTTGACGTATAGTGCGACTTGTCAGATATATTGGGTCATATGGTACTTCCCCATTCTCTCCCCCGATCGATATATCCCTCGTTTCACCAAGAAAGGTAAATTTAATCATCAAAAATTTGGAGCGTGAAGTGCAATTAGATCCATTTTTGAGGGGATGAGATTTCATTCAATCTATTAGTAATTTGTATATCTTGTTTGAATAGATAACTAAACTTTTTAGTTTTATAAATAGAAATCTAAAAAAAATTGTATTATTATACCAAATCCTTATTGTCCTTTATTGTATTATCCTAAATTTTGCAATTAAAAAAGTTTTCGCAGGCTATTGCTTGCCTTTGGCATCTGTGCCAGGAGATGGGGGAGGAGCTAGCTTTAGCTCATGTGATGAACCTTTATTCCCCCAAGATCTTCGGGGGGAATGATCAATTTCAGCAAGCGAGGCTACCATGCATTGCTATCCAGCATAGATGATCTGATAACAATCGTGAGTGGATGGAACTGGTTGTCTCCATTGCCACCAGTAACATCATCCCGGCCTTGGCACCTTCCTTCCTGGTATTGTAGAACCGCTCTCGTAAGTATACAATTTGCTTCTACTCTTGTTAAAACCTTTTCTCACCATTATTAACTTTTCTTCCTTTACCTTCCTCAGCGACTCGGTGGGTTCCCCCTAGGGTTGAGGGGTTAGACCAATAGGTTCAGAAAATTTTGGACGTTATTATGCCCGAAACCCACTCGTGAAAAGAGTTGTCCTTGAAATATGGGTGGAAGACCAAAAATCATGGTAAGTTTAACTCATCATGTCCTTACCTTTTCTTATGAGAAAATTATCTGATTCTTCTCTCTTGTTGAATATAGTTCTACCCCAGGGCTCAGTTGTCGTCCCCGAGGAGAACATTTTGGCTGATCCTGCTGATGCGGCGGGGCTGCTGCAGAATGCTTTTCCACAAAGAGGCGTCTCTGGGCCTGCTTCTAGCGCAAGTGCTTCTTCTTGGAGTCCCCGGCCGGAGAACAAGCAACGAAAAATAAGGCGTTCCTCCGCAGCCGGGGGAAAGGTGAAGAATGCTGCCCCCGAGTCATCTCCGAAAGTCGTGGTGATGATCCCTCCACCCGGGCCGATCATAGATACTGTGATGATTGACGACGATGGAGAAGCAAGCGAGGAGGGAGCTTCTCTACATAGAAGACGACAACCTTCCTCAACTCAACAGACCGCTCAATCTGTTATGTTAGTTATACCAACCGAGGATGATGTCGCAGCGCTCTGGTGGGAATATAAAATGGTGGAAAATGCCAACTCCCGCTTCTGGATCTCAGTCGCTGCACCCGATATTTTAGGGCTGAGTATCGGGTCCCTTCCGTCTTTGGTTAATGAGACACCAGCAACCAGCACTGTGTTTGTCGCAGCTGCTTCTCACCCTTCAACACCATCAACTTCATCTCCATCTTCACCAACTCTTCCACCAGCAACTGCTACATCATCTTCGCCGGCCGCATCTGCCCGAGAAGAGGGTGTCCTTCTCCCCCAGTCCCCAGTTCATGAGAATTTGGGGCAAAATTATGCTCCCCATTCAGAAGATCCGCAAAGGAGGAGGAGCGTTACTCTCTCGGTCTCCACCGGATGCAATTTTCTATCCCGGCCGGTGGAACTTGCTAACTATCTGAAGTCTTTGGCTTCAAAAAAAGATTGGGAAAAGATACAATCTCTCTCGGGAAAGTGCTTGTTGAACAATGCCATGCAGAACACCGCAGCGGTACATTCTTCACTTCTTTTGTTATTTCTTTTGTTTTTGCCTGAAAATATCCTGAGTTTGCCTTTCTTATTTTGTAGGCCAATTTTCTTACTTCCGAGGGCCTCCAGAGGTTGATTCGGGAAAATGAAGAACTCACCTCCGCACAGGATCAACTTTTGGCCGAGCAGGAGCAAACTAATGCTCGCCTCTCAAAATTGGAATCCAAAGCTGTTGAGGCCATTGTATTGGAGACTCATTTACAGCAAAGCGAGCAAGACGTGGTAACCCTTAACCAAGCGATTGGCCTGCTAAGGGTTAAATTTTACGAAGCCAAGGTCAAATAGGCTGAAGTCCATAGTGTCATTCTTGCTGCAAGCGATCGCGAGGCTGCCGCTACTGAAAGATTGACTAACTTAGAGGCAGCCTTGAACTCCAAAACTGAAGAGATTACTGCTGCGAGGGTGAAACATGCCCAGTTGGAGGAGAAGTATAGGAAGACTATTGAGCATAATAGGCTTTTTAGCTTAACTGTCCGCGAGCTCGATGTTAGCCTCAAGTCCATTACATCCACCCCGGAAAACCTTTCTGCCGAGGTTATCCAACTCAAAGAAGAACTTAAATGCTGAGCGGCCTCCCCCATTAAGAAGCCTTGTAAGAGGCTAAAGCAGGTATCATTGACTTTGATGCCGAAATCGCTAAGGTCCGTGAGCTTGAGTCAGCTGCTATAATGAGTCTCCCGGTAGGGCCTGATGCTTCCGGTTCTTCTGGTTCTAGTTCCGAAACTTCAGGAACTGAAGAGGAACCAGAAAGCGAAGATGTTGAAGGCCAAACTGATGAGGGCCAAAATGTTGAGCCATTGGCAGATCTATCCACTTCCCCTAGGGGCGCGAACACTTCTCTTCCTCTGGGTTCCGAAGATGCAGTAGTTTATCTTTCCTTTCTTTTTCCAATTTTTGTATCCATACCACTTCGACACGTTTATCGTGAATAAAGACATCTTTTACTCTAGTATTGCATGAGTATTTTCTTCGTTTGATCATTTATGCAAGTTTTAATCTTTGCATTCTTTTTTGCTTAAGTGTTATGCGTAAGTTTTACTGTTTGTGTCTTATTACATAAGGCCTCAGGTGTATTTTTTCCCCCAAAAGCTTTTGGATTTGGGGCACAAGTTCTTCCAAAATCAACCATTTATCGTGAAGGCTTTTATAAGAGAGGACCCTCTTATGTTTACGGTGCTCTTGAAGAGGATGTATCCTATTCATTACGGCACTAGCATTTGAAGTACTTGTTTAACTTTCAAATGATAAAATCAATTCACCGGTCAGACATGAAACAAGATGGAAAATAAAAGGACTTTATTTTATTTCTTCCTTCTTCAAAAAAATATATAAGCATTCGTTATGCTAAAATGGAATTGCCATTTCTTGTGGCTAACTTGTACAACTTGTTTCTTACGGGACTGGCCGTGCAGTCCCTGGTCCCGATGATACAACTATGTTCCTGGTTTTTATGTTCTGGTCTACATGGCAGTCATTGTTGTCGTATCCTCATATCATCCCCCCCCCCCCCCA
>MCJB01008401.1:66570-87493 GCA_002018475.1 Nicotiana obtusifolia | reverse complement strand
TCAAATGCGAAAAATACGAATTGGAACGCCTTGCACCTTCGAGGACCCCACTAATGAATTGCTAGACAATCTTCAGCTCGGTAACAAACTTTGCTTCCCCTTAGGAATTTATGCTATCGAACAAAAGACTATCTAACAATCCTATAGTGCTTTGCACTTGTGAACAGTTGGGTAACCTTTGCTTGATAGCAAACTCACTTTCTCGGTGGGAATTTTGCTATCGAGCCAAAGATTATCTAACCATCCCGAAGTGGTTCTTCACTTGTGTGCCTTGCTATTAAAGGTCTTATTGCTGCTGTTGAAACTTTCTTCGTAGTATGCTTTCTGTTGCTTCCTCGTTAAAAACCTTGCCAGAAAACCCAATTGGGACAAAAACTAGACGAAGGAAAAAGAGTGCAGCACCTACTTTCAGTATAGGTGATGTTTGTCATCAATAATATCTCTTGAGGTGTGCCATATTCCAGTTGTTTGGCAACTTTCCTCCATCCTGATTCTCCAACTCGTATGAGCCTTTCCTAGTGACAGCTGAAACCCGGTAGGGGCCTTCCCAAGTCGGACCTAGCTTCCCTGTGTTGAGTACCCGGGTGTTTTGAGTTACTTTACTTAGAACCAAGTCTCCCACTTTAAAATAATGGAGGTTGGATCTTTAATTATAATATCTATCCATTCTCTGCTTCTAGGCTGCCATTCATATATTTTCCAAGTCCCTGCGCTCATCGAGTAGCTCTAAGTTGACTAACATTGCTTCGTTGTCCGTCTCTTCGCTTGCTTGGAAATATCTCAAGGTAGGCTTTCCTACTTCCACCGGGATTAAGGCTTATGCTCCGTATACAAGGGAAAAAGGAGTTTCTCCTGTGCTCGATTTGGCCATTGTTCTGTACGCCCATAGCACTCCAGGTAGTTCCTTAGACCATTTAGCTTTAGCCGCTTCCAACCTCTTCTTGAGATTTTGTATAATCACTTTGTTCGTTGATTCCGCTTGACCATTTGCGCTCGGATGATAGGGTGAAGATGTGATTCTCTTGATTTTCAAATCTTCAAGGAACTTTATGATCTTTGCACCTATAAATTGTGGCCCATTATCGCGTGCTATCTCTTTTGGTATTTCAAATCTGCAAATTATGTTCTCCCACAAGAAATCCACCACTTCATGTTCGACGATCTTCTGATAAGGACCTGCTTCAACCACATAGAAAAATAATCAGCTAAAATTAAAAGAAACCTTACCTTACCAGGGGTCGGTGGCAGTGGTCTGACGATATCCATTCCCCACTTCATGAACGACCACGGAGACAGAACTGAGTGTAATGGTTCTGCTGGTTGATGTACCAGTGGTGCATAGCATTGGCACTTATCGCATTTTTGCACGAAAGCTTTGGCGTCTTGTTCCATTCAGGGCCAATAATATCCTGCCCTTACCAGTTTTAGCACTAAGGAATCTACGCCCGAATGATTTCCACATATCCCTCCGTGGACTTCTCGCATAACATAATTAGCTCCAGACGCTCCCAAGCATCGGGCCAGCAGGCCTTGGAAAGATTTCCTGTACAATTGGCCTCCTTTGAAGCTATGTGCTGCTTTGGCGCGCAGCGCTCGAGACGCCTTGGAGTCTTTGGGCAACTTCCCGTGCTTGAGATAATTGATAATCTCATTCCTCCAGTCCCATACCAAATTAGTCGTATTTACCTCATAGTAGCTATTTGCATCCAGGACCGAGTGCATGAGTTGTACTACCGTCCCGAAATCTGATCCCTTCATTTTTGTTGATGAACCGAGGTTAGCTAGTGCATCTGGTTCTGCATTTTCTTTCCTCGGTGTGTAAGTAATCGACCACTCCCGAAATCGAGCCAGTAGAGCCTGGACCTTCGCTATATATTGTTGCATGAGCTCCTCTTTGGTTTCAAAGATCCCGTAGACCTGATTTACCACCAGTCGGGAGTCACATTTGACTTCTATGACCTTGAAATCTAGTCCCTGGGCCAGTTCGAGTCCTGCAATCAAAGCCTCATACTCTGCTTCATTGTTAGTCAAAGGGATCGCTCTGACGTCTTATCTCCCGAAGGTGTGGTTAATACTATGCCAAGCCCGAACCCCTTTACGTTAGAAGCTCCATCCATAAATAAGGTCCAAACTCCTGATGTCGATTCTGACACCATCACTACTTCTTTGTTGCTAGAGGCAGCAATCCCGAACTGAAATCGGCCACAAAGTCGGCCAAAACTTGTGACTTAATCGCATCCTCGATTTATATTCCATGTCGAGTTCACTCATTTCGACGGCCATTTGGCCAATCTATCCGAGAGCTCGGGGTATGTGGAGGATGTTTCGCAGGGGAAAAGTGGTCACCACAGCTACTGGGTGACATTGGAAATAAGGCCTCAGCTTCCGAGCAGCGACTACGAGAGCTAAGGCCAGCTTCTCCAAATGCGGGAAGCGAGTTTCTAATCCCGTTAAAATTCTACTAACATAATAAATGGGAGATTGCGTACCTTTATCCTCACGGACTAAAACGGCACTTACCACTACCTCTGAGACTGCAAGGTAAACTAATAGTGTTTCACCTTCCTTCGATTTTGATAGTAACGGAGGGCTTGACAAGTACCTTTTCAAATCTCTCAAAGCCTGCTGGCATTCCGAGGTCCATTCGAAGTTGTTTTTCTTTTTGACCAGCGCGAATAAATGGTGGCATTTCTCTGATGACCGGGAAATAAACCTGCTCAAAGCGGCAAATCTCCCTGTGAGCCTTTGAACTTCTTTCACGCTTGATAGTGGGTCTGAAATGTCTTCGATGGCTTTGATCTTGTCGGGATTTACCTCGATCCCCTTTTGTGATACCAGAAATCCTAAGAACTTGCCGAAGCTGACCCCGAACGTGCACTTCTTAGGGTTAAGCTTTTTATGCTTCCTTAGGATGTTGAAAGTTTCTTGCAAATGCTTAAGATGATCACCTGTGTTGAAAGACTTAACGAGCATATCGTCTATATAAACTTCCATAGTCTTCCCTATCTATTTTACAAACATCTTGTTTATGAGCCGTTGGTAAGTGGCTCCGGCGTTCTTTAGCCCGAAGAGCATCACATTGTAGCAACATGTGCCGAAACTCGTTATGAACGAAATTTTTTCCTGATCCTCGGGGTTCATCTTAATTTGGTTGTACCGAGAATAAGCATCAAGGAAACTCATTAACTCGTGCCCCGCTGATACATCAATCATTTGATCGATGTTTGGCAATGGGAACGAGTCTTCTGGGCATTCCTTATTCAAGTCCTTATAATCAACACATGTGCAAAATTTATTGTTCTTCTTAGGAACTACTACTACATTAGCAAGCCAGTCTGGATACTTTACCTCTCTGATCGAACCGATATCAAGTAAGCGAGATACCTCTTCTTTGACGAATTTATTCCTGGCCTCCGCAATATGGCATTTCTTTTGTCTTACCTAAGGGATTTTGGGATCCAAGCTTAGCTTATGTACGGCCACTTCCGTTGGGATACCTGTCATATCCGCATGTGACCATGCAAAACAATCGGCACTATATTTAAGAAATTCAATAAAGCCAGACCTGAGCTCGGGGTGCATTCCGGTCCCCAAGTGGAATTCCTTTCTAAGAACTTTTCAAACAATGCAACTTGCTCGAGCTCTTCTGCTGTGGATTTCCTTGCATCCGTCTCTTCTGGTGCCTGAAAATATCTCGGCACCTGATAAGAATTTGGCGCTTCTTCCCCCTGGCTAACTTTATTCGATTCGGGAGCAGGCACCGTTTCCTATAATTACTATGCCGCATGCTCCTTCCTTTTACTACTGGAGACTGAAATCGCATTCATCTCCCTTACTGCCGATTGGTCGCCTCTTATCTGTTTGATTCCTTTGGGTGTCGGGAATTTCAGCATTTGATGATATGTTGATCGGACGACTCTCATCTCGTAACCACGATCTTCCTAGGATAATATTATAACCCATATCACCATCCACCACTTCAAAAAGAGTCGTCTTCATTACCCCTTCGGCGTTCGTGGGCAGTAGGATCTCTCCTCGGGTTGTCACGCTTGCAAGGTTGAATTCGGCGAGGAGTTTTACGGCCGGAATGATGCTTTTGGTGAGTTTGGCTTGCTCCAATACCCTCCATTGTATGATATTGGCCGAACTTCCTGGATCCACCAGAACACATTTGATTTTAAAATCTAATAAATTTAAAGAAATTACCAAGGCATCGTTGTGTGGTAGCAACAGTCCGTTTACGTCCTCCTCCGTGAAAGTGATGTCGTCTTCAACGGCTTCCCGGAGTCTTTTTTTCTGCCGAGAAGGTAACCCCGTTGATCTCGTTCCCCCCGAAGATCATGTTGATTGTCTGGCGCATAGGGTCTTCTCCTGTTTTTGAGGCATCCACGTTATCACGGTTGCGACAATAATTTTTCTAGGCCCGGTCACTTAAGAATTCTCTGAGATGGCCCATTTTCAGCAGCGTCTCCACCTCTTCATGAAGATGTCGACAGTCCCCAGTCTGGTGGCCATTCGTCCCGTGGTATTGATCTCGTCCAATTCACACCTCAATTCAAGGTTATGAAACGGTCGATTGCAATAATAATACCCAACAAGAGTCGGGGTCGATTTCCACAAGGAGCTATATATTGGCATTAGAAATATATAATTTAGTATGTGAGTTTGACTATCTCAATTTATAATTTCACAAATTTGGGTTGTTTCTATGTCTAATTTAAATCTACGATTGAAAAGTTAGAGAAATAAATCTAAGAGAATTGTTTTTTTGTTGTTGTTTTTCAAGTTTTGTAAAAGGCCTAGGGCTATGACCATCACCTAGGTGTTTGCCTAATGGGATATAGACCTTAATGCTTGTTTTGTTGATCGGGGTATATTATAGCTATCAACACTCAATTATCCACCCAATACCTCTCGGTCAGAGAGTGATTTTGCCCAATTTGGCTTTCTCAAGTCCAAATGGGTATTGCACAAAACGGTTGATAAAAGCTCAAGTCAAGTTATTACTATCTCTAAGTTAAACCTTTTAATTAGGAGTATCAATCTCTCGATTGACCCAATTTCTTATTAGTCGGATTTTCCTAGACTAAGTCTCTCTTTCTCAAGTAGAGACCAAGTCAAATAGGCATGAACTAATGTTTGCAACCATTAACTCCACAAATTAAAGCATGAACCAGGCTAAATAATAAACAATCAACCATAAACAAGCATTAAATTAAACACCCATAAGGTTTACACACTAGGGTTGGGTGACAACCCTAGTAAAAATCTAGCTACTCATGCTTGAAATTGAAGGAAAAAAAAAGAAGAAATGATAAAAAAAAAAACTGATATTCTGAAGTCAAAATGATAAAAATCCATGTTAAAATGTCCCAAAATATGAAAAACTAGTAAAAGAAGCAAAGAGAAACGACTATTGTAGCTGCTGATGTCAAAAGTTGACCTAAAATTGCGAAACTCGTCTATTTATACAAGGCTGGAAATTTCGGATAAAAATGCCTTTTGGGAGATTTTGCGGGATCAGATTTCTTCAACTTGTAGGAACTGGAGGTCTGTGGCCGCATAGTTCTAATCTACGGCCGCGAGGCCTTCTTTCTGCGGTCCGCAGAATTATAACTGCGGTCGTATCTTTCTCTTTTGCGGACCGCACTTCTGGGATACTTGGAATTCACATCTCTGAACTTTTGTTCCTAGCCATCTTTTGTGGCCGCACTTTGCACAAAGATCTGCTGCCCTTTTCTTCATCATCTGCGGCCGTAGATGATATTCTGCGGTCCGCACTTCTGAGCTTCTATGTCTTTTATGACCTTGAGTTTAGATTACTCCTTTTTGAGTTGGATTTCATCTCGGGAGTCCATCTTCCAATATTCCTGCAATTTAGCATATTTTATCAGTTTTTGGAACACAATTAAACGCTTTTAGACTAAAACAAAAGCTAAAAGGTGCTAATAAGTAGTCAAAATTTCCATTTATCAACTCCCCCAAACTTAAGTTATTGCTTGTCCTCAAGCAAATAAATTAGTTCCCGCCTCCAAAAGTTAAGGGCCATTCCAACTAATCAAAGGTGAGTCATTCACACATCAATTGGGACCAACAATTATCCACACCACTTACGAATTATCAACACGGCAACAAGTTAGACTTTTATGCACAAATAGGTCTAATGTGACACTTGAGCATCAAGAGTTGACTTTACTTATCAAGGAAGCTCTCTCTTTCATGTAGGTCATTGTGGATCCCAAACTCCTCCTCCTCTACTCTCCATTTTCGTATCTCGCTTAAGAGTTTTAGCACTCAATCCAAAGAGTTTCGAAAGGTTCACTCATCTCTCTCAAAAGAATGTCGCAAGTACGGCTTTAAGTACCATAGGCTTGCCCCTCATGTAGATTACCATTAATGTAAGCTCACTCGGCTTAAAATCATGTAGGGCTTTTTCGGAATGCAATGAAGGCTTTTGGATTAAGGTTGGATATGCTATGATAGAGCGGGTTCATCTTTCCTTAAGCACTCCATTTTCTGTTCTCGGCTCATGCTTTGCCAATTTTCTGAGGCATTTTTCTTTTCCTTGGGGGGAACTAGAGAGACTTAACATCACTCTTTCTTGATTATGACATTCATTTTCTCCCCTTTTGATTTCTCCATGCTTTGCAATATTATTTTTTTTGAATCCCTTCAACTTTTCCACGTATTCACTTTCTTTTTGCTCTTTCCTTTTCATCATTTCTTTTCTCTTTTTGTTCCTTGATACCTTTTCCAAGTTCCTCGTCTCTCCCCCAAACTTACATTTTTTAAACCGATTATTTCACAAGAGTGTTAAGGAAAGCTCGGGTGCTAAGAGAGGGTCACAATAAAACGGGTAAAGGCTTGTGACATGGTTATTAAATGAGAAAGGTTTGAGGCTCAAATGGGTTTGACTAGGGATAACAACATTGGTGCGCAATGGAAAAATTCAAGTGAGTCAAGGAAAGCCTACAATCACTTCTCAAGCCAAGCAAAACTTAAGATTTCACCTTGAAGCACATTCGGGGCAAGTTCTAGACCATTCGCACGGGTACTTGGACTTGCAACAAAAACATCTCACCTCTCACGCAGCTGGATTGTTAAAAAGGATAGAGTCGATGGCCCACAACGACCATATTCAAGATTGAAATTACTATGGTTCGACTAAACCACTCGATAATTGCCTAAGTCAACACAAGAGTCACAAGGTCACTAACTAGAGCTATTTCTTTCCAAAAAACTTATTAACCATAAGCGCGTAGTTAAGTGTGTTAGTACCAAGTGAAGCATGTTTGACTCTTCGAGTATGACTCAATTAGATCTTTTTATTCATTACTACTACCATTATTACCTAAACACCAAAAACAGATTCAATCCCTTAAGAAGGTTGTCACGCCATCCATCGTTGGGAAGAGTCACCCTGTTCATACAAAAACTACCTTTAGAAAGAACCGTGGCATTAAGAAAATCAAAGGCTTACTATCTACTAAAATATGAAAAGAAGCTATTAAATCAAAAAGAAGCTACTAATTAAAAAAGAAGCTACAAACACTAACTAATAAGAAAACATATAAAAGAAGCTACAAAACAAAAACTATTGTAAGCGTAATGAATGTACATAATGAGAGAGTAGAGAAAATATATACATAATGAGAAAGAAGAAGAAAATAGTATTAAGTTAATTACAAGCCAAATGTCTCAGAATCATCAAAATATATCAAATAAACTCCACCCCTCGAATAAAAATAAGCATTGTCCCCAATGCTTAACAAAATAAGAGTAAAGGAAGGGTCAGAGTGAAGAAAACTCCCTATGGATCTGTAGCCATCTCTGTATCCCCAGCAGTGGCACCGACCTCGGCCTCATCCAAATGGATCTCGCCATCCTCAACTCCGGAAATGGCTGGATTGGTGAACATCTGACGTACTACCTCAGCAATGTTAGCAGCAATGTCTGGCTCCTTAAACTGGCCAGCTGGTGCTGTAAGTACTGTAGGATCTGGGCCTGGGTGGTGTGGGTCAATCAACATATCAAATGGAATGTCTCCGGCTGCTGCAAACTTGGTAACCTGTCTCCAGAGCTTGTCCACTGACTTCTTGGAGGCCTGGGACTTTTGCATCCTCCTCACTTCCTTTGCCAGCTCTTCTATTATTTACCCATGCTGCACCAGAGTGGCCATGATTGTGTTTTGATTATCCAAGAGCTTCTTCAAGGTTTCTTCAACTGTGGGGGGAATCTGGGGTGCCGGAATGGACGACTGTGCTGCAACATGACTGGATGTGTTAGACAGCTTTGCATTAGTTGTCTGCATCCAGTTGTTGAGGCTCACCAGTATCTGGGAGACTCGCAGAGTAGAAAGTGGAGCAGTGGGCATAGGCACCGGCTTCAAAGCTAAGATGGAAGGCATTGAGGCTGAAGGTGTGCATGGCTGCTGCACTGGCTGAAGGCTCTGCTAAAGTGGAGGGCATGTCGGGTCTCTGCAGCTACCACCGATGGCTCATCAGATTGGCCTATGGTGGTAGTCGGCTGATCCTTTCTCTTAGGGTTGTGTGCATCCATCAGAGAATAGCATGAGAAGGGCTTCTTAGCCGGAACCTTTGTATCAAAATCTCTCGGCTCCACTCGTGCATCCGTAAGGTACTCAGTAATAGTATTGGGATACGGGTAAGAGGTATCAGCTTGCCTGGCGACCACAGATATGTTGGCTAACATCACGGCACCTATATTGATCGGGTACCCGGCCATGATGGAGGCAACTAGAACTGCCTACGGGATAGGAAGGTTTGTTTCATTCTGGCACGAGTCTAGTCTGGTGCAGACAAAGGTCTGTCATCCCTTCGCCTCAATGTTTAGGGTGTTCAGCTGAATAGGAACCCCTGCTATGATCTATGGTGGTGGTGGCCCCAGAGCTGCAAAAACCTCAGCTAGCCATGGGCGAGCTGCATCTCCCATTGACGGCTTCTCCAAGTACGGTGCAGGCTCAACATCATCAAACCCCAAGTAGGTTTTCAATGTGTGCTGGTCAAACCGCACCTTCAGATTCCTCACTTTGGTCACTTTTGTCCCTTTCTTTATGTGCACCACATTGTCGTAGAACTCTCGGACAAGATACTCCTTTGCGTCTACTACGCTCTGGGTCACCCTTTCCGCTCTCGGAACTGCCTCAAGACTGCCGGATTTTACTTTTCAAGGTCTTTCAGTTGGAATTTTTGCTCAAGAGTGAGCGATCTCACTGGCCACCACCCACGGAAACTTGTGAAGGAAGCCAGACTGAGGAACCGGTCCCCCTCAGACCTCTTTCT
The DNA here is from genome assembly GCA_002018475.1 of Nicotiana obtusifolia. Classification (NCBI taxonomy): domain Eukaryota; kingdom Viridiplantae; phylum Streptophyta; class Magnoliopsida; order Solanales; family Solanaceae; genus Nicotiana; species Nicotiana obtusifolia. Next base: position 78,191 of record MCJB01008401.1, on the reverse strand, counting down.
TCTTCGACCGATCAAGGCCGGCAACTGTAATATCTGCCCTCGGCCATCATCTGGTATATCATCAACCGTAGCCGCTGGTGCCTCAGGGACAGGTGTAGAGGAGGGCTCAGAAGCCTGACTGGCACTCTCCTAACCCTTGGAGGTGCTATGTGATGTGGAAGGCTCATCTCGGAGTTGATACCTCCCCGGTGGCTTTGATTGGACAACCGGCTGCTCTTGAACTAAGTTGCCCTCCGATGCTTCCCTAGATGGGGCATAAGAACTGGATTCGAAGGGCTCCGCTTTCTTCCTCGGCCGGCTGTAGCATTCTTTGTGATTATCTTTTGGAGGGTGGGGGGTGAAGTGCTTTTGCCTCAGCCTCTGGAAGGTTCACCCCTCCCCTTTGAAGTATCTCCTCGGCCTCAAGATCTAACCATTTTCTATAACAAGCAACAACAGGTGTCAGTTGTAATTCAAGTATAACATACAAGAACACACTCGAGAGATAGTGAACACATAGTGTAAAACATGCTTGCAGGGTAGGGGAGTGCGGTCAGCACAAATATAAATGGGGCCGTAGGAGAGCATTGCGGACCTCACAATTTGATCTTGCAGCCGCAGAACTGAATCTATGGTCCGCACAATTATTAGTGCGACTGCAGACTTGGAGAGCGGTCCGCACTTTATCATTGCGGCCGCAGCTCAGATACCCCAAAATGCCAACTCTCTGATGATAGAGAGGAGGCTATTTGCGGCCGCAATCACTTTTTTGCGACCGCGACGGGAATTTTGCGGTCCGCAGAATTTTCATTGCGGCCGCAGAATAAGTCTTGACTAATGTACCCTACTCTCAACTTCTGCGAACAGCACAATTTCTTATGCGGCTGCAGATTTCAAAACATTTACGAGCAAAGTTCTAGGCTTAACAATTTCTTTCACAAATTTGACATGGTGTTAACATTTAAGCATGAAAATCAATTCACCCATTCCCCTTAGAGCAATTACCAGTTGACCCACTACAGTTTAAACCCCACATGGTTGTAAAATTGAATTCTACTTACAAATGGCCTAAAAGTAACTAACAAATTATAAATTAAACTAAAAATTAAAAATTCTACAAGTAATTGAGGCATACCAGATATGAAGTAGTGTAAATGAGTGACCACATATGTTGATTGTCTGTGGCAGATGATTTCAATATTTTAGATTTGTGAATGCTCAAAGAGAGAGAAAAAATGAACAGTAGCCCTAAGGGACAAAGGGATGAGTGCGGCCGCAGAATTCCTATTGCAGTCCGCACTCTGTTACCTGGGGCTCAAAAGCCCTTGCTGATCTGTGGTCCGCAGAATTTGTAGTGCAACCGCAGATTTTTGTTGCGGACCGCAGATTTTGATGTGCGGACGCACTTTGGCTATTTCTCTGACAAACCAACTTCAGAGAGTTTGCATTTTTCCCTTTCAATTTGTGCGGTCCACACTATAATTGTGCGGCCGCAGTTCCCTTTTGTTGTAGCAATCACAATTGTGCGGTCCGCACTACTTTCCATACTTAGCCAATTTTCTGGACATAGTTCCTGTAAAGTATATTCATCCCTGCAGCACACTTCAAATCCAGTTAGCACAAAAATAACGCCTATCAACAAAAGAAGAAAAGAAAAAAAAAACATGGGTTGCCTCCGAAGAAGCGCCTGATTTAACGTCGCGGCACGACAGATTACCATCATTTGAAATGAATAACTGCCACCATCATCAACCTTTCCCAAATAATGCTTCACCCGGTGGCTATTAACTCGGAATATCTCATCATTTTTGTTCTTCAAGTCCAAAGCACCAAAAGGTGTCACACCCACAATTTCAAAGGGACCACTCCACTTAGATTTCAGCTTTCCGGGAAATATCTTCAACTGTGAGTTGAACAACAAAACAAGATCGCCCACCTTAAACTTTTTGTTCCGAATATATTTTTCATGAAGGTACTTCATCTTCTCTTTGTACAAGGACGAACTTGCATATGCATAGTACCGAAACTCATCCAATTCATTCAAATGTGCAACCCGCAAGTCAGCTGCTGCATCCCAATCAAGATTCAACTTCTTTAAAGCCCATATGGCTTTGTGTTCAAGTTCTACCAGAAGAGGACAAGCTTTGCCAAACACCAACAGGTATGGAGACATCCCGATAGGAGCTTTGAAAGCAGTCCGATAAGCCCATAGTGCATCATCAAGCTTCTTTAACCAATCCGTCTGGTTAACATTTACTGTTTTGGACAAGATACTTTTTATCTCCTGGTTGGAAACTTCCACTTGACCGCTAGCTTGTGGATGATATGGAGTCGTAACTTTATGAGTGACACCATACTTGCCGAGCAAAGTGTCAAAATCCTTGTTGCAAAAGCGCGACCCGCCATCGCTTATGATAAGCCGGTGAGTACCAAATCTTGTGAAAATATTCTTCTTCAAGAAAACCACCACACTTCTCGCTTCATTGTTGGGTAGAGCAATGGCCTCAACCCATTTAGACACATAATCAACCGTGACCAAGATGTAGGTGTTTCCACAAGAACTCACAAAAAGATCCATGAAGTCAATACCCCACACATCAAAGACATCAATCTCCAAAATGGTAGTGAGAGGCATTTCATTCTTCTTCGAGATTCCACCAGCCCGTTGGCGTTCATCACATCTTTTCACCATATCACTTGCATCTTTGTAAAGAGTGGGCCAATAGAAACCGTAACTTAGCACTTTGGCCGCGTTCTTGCTCCGCCATGGTGACCACCATAAGGCGAAGAATGGCAAGCCTCAAGAATAATATTTTTCTCTTCGTCCGGTACACATATTCTAATTACCCTATCCATACAAATCCGGAAAAGGTATGGCTCCTCCCAATAATAATCTTGACAATCCCGTTTGAGCTTCTTCCTTCGATTTAAAGAGAAATCATCCGGGATGATTCCACACACAAGGAAGTTTGCTAGATCCGCGAACCACGGCACCTCCTTCATTGAAATAGCCAAGAGTTGCTCGCCGCGGTAGGAGTCATTGATTTCAAGGACATCATGCGGCCTCCCCTCCTCCTCCAAACGAGACAAGTGGTCCGCCACTTGATTTTCACTCCCTTTTCGATCTTGGATGTCGATATCAAACTCTTGCAACAATAGCACCCATCTCATCAATCGAGCTTTTGAATCTTTCTTGCTCATAAAATAGCAAAGTGTCGCATGATCTGTATGAACAATAACCTTTGCACCCATCAAGTATGGGCGGAACTTCTCAATTGCGAACACAATGGCAAGGAGCTCTTTCTCTGTAACGGTGTAATTGACTTGGGCATCATTCATGATCTTACTAGCATAGTAGACCGGATGAAAAACCTTGTTAATGTGTTGCCCCAAAACTACTCCAACCTCATCGCACATGAGCTCAAAAGGAATGTTCCAATTCGAAGCGGTGATAATGGGAGTGGTTGTCAACTTGAACTTTAGCAATTCAAAGGCTCTCATGCAATCATCATTCAAGTGAAACTTAGCATCTTTCTCTAAGAGCTTGCACAATGGGTTCACTACTTTAGAAAAATCCTTTATGAAGCGTCGGTAGAACCCCCCGTGACCCAAGAAACTTCGCACGCCTTTCACCGAAGTTGGAGGTAGAAGTTTAGAAATCACATCTATCTTCGCCTTGTCGACCTCTATGCCATTCTTTGAAATCTTGTGGCCAAGTAAAATGCCTAATTTAACACCAAGTTCGTTTTTTCACACCTTGCCAATACTCTATCTAAATTTGCCAAACAATCATCAAAGGAATCCCCGACTACCGAGAAGTTATCCATGAAGACTTAAAGGTAGTCCTCTACCATATCCGTAAAGATCGCCATCATACACCTTCGAAAAGTCGCCGGTGCATTGCATAAGCCAAATGGCATCCGCTTGAAAGCGAAGTGCCATAGGGACATGTGCAATAATGATTTGGTTGTAGTCCGAATATCCAACTAGAAAGTAATAGAAAGCATGGCCGGCCAACCTATCAAGCATTTGGTGAAGGAAGGGAAGTAGAAAATGGTCTTTCCTCGTGACTTTTTTAGTTTGCGATAGTCCATACACACTCTCCACCTGGTCACCGTTCTTGTGGGAATCAACTCGTTCTTGTCATTGGTAACCACTCTTATGCCCCATTCTTTGGGACACATTGCACCGGAGAAGTCCACGAACTGTCAAAAATAGGGTAGACAACCCCGGCATCTAACCACATGATTATCTCCGTGTTGACCACGTCTTGCATGGCTTCATTAAGTCTCCTTTGATGGTCAATGGATGGTTTGGAATCTTCCTCTAAGCTAATCTTGTGCATGCAAAATGCGGGGCTTATCCCCCGAATATCTGCCAAGTCCACTCAATAGCTTTCTTCCTCTTGTGGAGCACCGCCAATGCAAAGTCAACCTGCATGTTAGTCAAATAAGAGGAAAGAATAACCGTTAAAGTAGAACAAGGGCCAAGAAATTCATACCTAAGATGTGGAGGCAATAGCTTCAACTCCAAGATAGGAGGCTCTTCAATTGAAGGCTTTGTAGGAGGAGTTTTCCTATTTTCAAGATCCAAGAAAAGTTTTCGGGATGCATAGTTGTACGACCCCATTCCTTGTAAAGAATTCACACATTCCATGAAGCCATCCATCTCATCATCATCAAAGTTGAGCAAGACGGCCTCCACAATATCACCCACATTAATCATGGCACTTGCATCATCAATAATCACATCAGTCACCAAGTCCACAAAATAACACAATTCATTGCTATTCGATTGTCGCGTAGATTTGCAGACGTGGAACACCACCTTTTCATCACCCACTCGGAAAGTGAGTTCTCCAGCTTCCATATCAACAAGAGCCTTCCCCGTAGCAAAGAAAGGTCTTCCAAGAATAATCAGCACCTCATAGTCTGCTTCACAATCAAGAATAACAAAATCCGCCAGGAGAATGAACTTATCAGCACGAACCAATACATCTCCAATCACTCTCAACGGTCTCTTCATTGTACCATCGGCCATTTGTAATCTCATAGAAGTGGTTCTTGGTTGCCCTATTCCCAAGGTCTTGAAAATCGAATAGGGCATCAAATTGATACTCGCCCCATGATCACAAAGAGCTTTGGCAAACTCGGCACTTCCAATGGTACAAGGGATTGTGAAAGCACCGGGATCATCCAATTTAGGATCCATCGAATGCACAATTGCACTCACTTGATGAGTGACTTTGATAGTTTCAAAATTCATCGACCGTTTCTTTGTCATTAAATCCTTCATAAACTTTGCATAATCGGGCATTTGCTCTAAGGCTTCAACTAATGGCACATTTATCGAGAGACTATTCATCATGTCAATGAACTTGTTGAATTGTTCTCGCCATTTTGCTTGGCGAGCCTTTGAGTATATGAAGGAGGTGGCTTAGGCAATGGTGCCTTAGCCTATTGCACTAGCGGTTCCGGTATGTCAATAACATGATCCCTAGACAGGTTCACTTTCTCTTGAGTCTCTTCTACCGTGTCATCAATATCAATCCGCACTTCATCATTTGCTTGCACCACATTGTTCGGGATCTCTTCTTCTTCTTCTACACTTGCTCATCATCCACAAGTTGCCTTTGACTTGAGGTAGGTGTATTCCCACCTCTTCCACTTCTTGTAGTAATGGCCATGGGATGCTCCGTGTTGTTCTCACCCTTTGGGTTCACTACCATATCACTTGGTAATGCCCTCTTACGACGAGAATTTAAAGCTTGAGAGATTTGCCCCATTTGCACTTCTAAGTTGGGGATCGATGTGTTGTGTGAGACAAGTTGGGCATCAGAATCGGCATTCTTCTCCATCATTTTCTTGAACATGTTCCCAATACGGCCTATTTCATTGTTGGAAGAACTAGGACCATGGGAAGGATAAGGAGGTGGGTTGCTCGGTTGTTAATACATCGGGGGCCTTTAAGAACCCTACCCCTGATTTCCTTGATTGTTATTCCACCCGCCTTGATTGTTGCCTCCCCAATAGCCTTGGTTATTGTTGTTATGCCAATTCCCTTGATTATTGCCTCCACTCCAATTGCCTTGATTGTTGTTGTTATTCCAATTGTTTTGATTGTTTCCACCACTACAATTACCTTGATTGTGAGAACTCCAATTGCCTTGATTATTTTGAGGTCTCCATTGTTGTTGGCTAGGGCCTTGAAAGTTGTTTCTTTTCCCTTGAAAGTTGTTCACATATTGGACATCTTCTTCTTGGTCATTGTGAGAGTCATCTTGATCAAATTCACTATCATCTTGCACAAAATTGTCCACTCTTTGTTGCACTTGTGGACTTCTTGTTCTTCGCTTGTTCACCATCATACTCATCCGTCCATTATTGACTTGCCTCGGGTTTTGCACTTGTTGAAGTTGATCCTTTGCCAATTGGTTCATGGTGGTGGTCAACTCGGCTATGGCTTGTCCATGGTCATGCAACTCTTTGTGAACAAGAATCACATTAGGATCACCTTGTGGAACATTAGCTCGAGATTGCCACGCCAATGAAGTATCCGCCATCTCATCCAAGATATCACATGCCTCCGCATACGGCGTCGTCATGAAGTTTCCACCGGCAAGTTGATTCATTACACATTAGTTGGTTGTATTGATCTGCCGATAGAAAGTTTGTTGAATCATGTTCTCCGTTATATCGTTGTTGGGGCACTTTTTCACCATTGTTCTATACCTTTCACATATCTCGTGTAGTGATTCATTTGGCTCTTGCTTGAATGCTAGAATTTCATCCCGAATAATAGCCATGTGCCCGGGAGAGAAGTACTTAAAAATAAATTTCTTCGCTAATTCATCCCAAGTATGAATGGAATGATTTGGCAAACGTTCTAACCAATCTAAAGCTTTCCCCCGTAGAGAGAAGGGAAAAAGCTTAGCTTCAAAGCATCCTCGGAAACATTTGTTTGTTTACTCCCCCAACACGTATTTACGAACCCCTTCAAGTGTTTGTATGCATATTGACTCGGTGCACCGGTGAAAAACCCTCGTTGCTCGAGCAAAGTGAGCATCACGTTGGTTATTTGAAAGTTTCCGCCCTAATACGGGGAAGGACTATTACACTTGCATGCCCTTCATTCGGCAACACCCGCTGTGGAGCCGCTTGTGGCGGAGGTGGGGGTGGAGCGGGCACATTGTCTTGAGGCATTCGGCCTCGTTTATTGGCTTGAGGTTTAAGAGGGACCTTGTCCATTTGATCATCCTCAACGTCCACATCCCCCAAAGCTATGTTTCCGAGCTCATTGTTTGCCATGATTGCACCTAAAATAACTCAACACATTAGTAACGAGGAAGGAAAAGAAGATATTTCCAACAACACACCTAAATATATAGCTAACATCGTTTTTAGCTCCCCGGCAACGGCGCCAAAAATTGATCTCGTCCAATTTCACACCTCAATTCAAGGATATGAAACGGTCGATTGCAATAATAGTACCCAACAAGGGTCGAGGTCGATTTCCACAGGGAGCGATATATTGGCGTTAGGAGTATATATTGCAGTATGTGAGTTTGACTATCTCAATTTACACTTCCACAAATTTGGGTTGTTTCTATATCTAATTTAAATCTGAGATTGAAAAGTTGAGAAATAAAACTAAGAGAATTCTTTTTTTGTTATTTTTCAAGTTTTATAAAAGGCCTAGGGTTATGACCATCACCTAGGTGTTTGCCTAATGGGATATAGACCTAAATGCTTGTTTTGTCGATCGGGGTGTATTATAGTTATCAACACTCAATTGCCTACTCAATACCTCTCGATCAAAGAGTGATTTTGCCCAATTTGATTTTCTCAAGTCCAAATAGGTATTGCATAAAATGATTTATAAAAGCTCAAGTCGGGTTATTGCTATCTCTAGGTTAAACCCTTTAATTGGCAGTATCAATCTCTCGATTGACCTAATTTCTTGTTAGCCAGGTTTTTCTAGACTAAGTCTCTCTTTCTTAAGTAGAGACCAAGTCAAATAGGCATGAACTAATGTTTGCAACCATTAATTTCACAAATTAAAGCATGAACAAGGCTAAATAATAAACATCCAACTATAAACAAGCATTAAATTAAACACCCATAAGGTTTACATACTAGGGTTGGGTTACAACCCTAGAAAAAAATCTAGCTACTCATGCTTGAAATTGAATAAAAAGAAGAAGAAATGATAAATAAACTCATATTGTGAAATCAAAATGATAAAATCTATGTTAAAATGTCCCAAAATATGAAAAACTACTAAAAGAAGCAAAGAGAAACGACTACTGTAGCTGTTGATGTCAAAAGTTGACCTAAAATTGTGAAACTCGTCTATTTATACAAGGCTAGAAATTTTGAACAAAAATGCCCTTCGGGAGGTTCTACGGCCGCACAATTCCATGTGCAGTCCATAGATTTCTATTCTGATCTGCGGCCACGAGGCTTTCTTTCTGCGGTCCGCAGAATTGTAACTGCGGTCACATCTTGCTCTTCTGCGGTCCGCACAATTACATCTGCGGTCGCGTAGCACTTCTTCAGCGGCTGCAAAATTTCTATGCGGACCGCACTTCTGGGAGACTTGGAATGCACATCTCTGAACCTTTGTTCCTAGCTATCTTATGCGACTGCACAATTCATGTGCGGACCGTACTTTGCACAAAGATCTGTTGCCCTTTTCTTCATCATCTGCGGCCACAGATGATATTCTACGGTCCGCACTTCTGAGCTTCTATGTCTTTTATGGCCTTGAGTTTAGATTACTCCTTTTTGAGTTGGATTTCATCTGGGGAGTTCATCTTCTAATATTCCTGCAATTTAGCTCATTTTATCAATTTTTGGGAACACTATTAAATGCTTTTGGACTAAAACAAAAGCTAAAAGGCGCTAATAAGTAGTCAAAATCCCCACTTATCAAGTATTCGCACTACAAATTGGGATCCCTCTGGAGGGGATCGGACCTCATCGGCTTCGGGAATCGTGCTTCTTTAATGTTCCTCACAGCCCATACCAACTCTACTACACTGACATTGAAGTTGTATTCTGATAGCCTGGGGTAGGACGGATCCCGTGTACCCCATACTTCTTTGTCCTGCAATGATCTGTTGTTTCGATCGCGATCAGTTCTTCTGTCGGTAACGAACCTGTCTGCCGACCGGAGACCTTTGCTGCGTCCTTTGGCTCGTTCGTAGGGAAAAAATCGACCCCTCGAAGACTGTCTATCTGTGCTGAAATCATCTTTTGATTTTTCTTTATTCTTCTCCCGTCCTTTTGCTGACGACGGGAAGCCAATCTGATCATCTTCAATCCTTATCTTAGACTCATACCAGTTATGGACATCCGCCCAAGTCGTCGCTTGGAACTCAAGTAGGCTTTCCTTCAATTTCCAAAGAGCCTCTAAACTTCTCGGATTCAGACGCTTGGTGAATGCTTCTGCCGCCCATTCATCCAGAATAGCCGGGAGCAGCATTCTCTCCTTTTGGAACCGGGTGACGAATTCCCGCAGCAACTTGGACTCTCCTTGTGCAATTCTGAATATGTCGGTCTTTCGAGTCTAAACCTTCATGGCCTCGACACGGGCCTTAATAAAAGAATCCGCGAGCATCTCAAAGGAATCGATGGATGCTCGAGTAACAGCGAATACCATGTCAAGGCTCTACTCGTGAAAGTCTCTTCGAATTTCTTCAGCAAAACAGATTCAATCTCACGGGGAGCTAAATCGTTCCCCTTCACCGCCGTTGTATATGTGGTAATATGCTCCTAAGGGTCCGAAGTTTCATCATACTTTGGCACATCGTGTATTACTGCTTCGGGATTAATTGTGGTGTCACGCTTGGTTTGTACGGTAACTAAGTATACTTCTTTGAGTCCGGCCCTTTTAGCACCGGTGGTACACCTGGGATTTGATCCATGCGGGCGTTCACTTCTCTCATAAACCGTAAGAGTTCACTCTTGAAGGGATCGTTCTCATTGTTGGGGCCGGATACGATCCCCCCAGCCCCATCGGAGCCAACCTCGCCCCTTGGGGTGTTTTTGTCTACCCTCTGCGTTGTTTGATTCACGGGAGCACGGGGGGAACTAGACCTTGTCTATTCGCGTTATTAGAACCCCTCGATAACGCCTGCTTCAACTCCATCATAACCCTATCCTGTCGTGTGAGATGGCCTAGAATGGTCGCTTGTTGCTCTTGCAGGACTCTTACCGCTTCAACAACATGCTCCTCTTCAACGTCATCAGGAGTCGTCTCCAGAACATATCGCGGGTACCGCCTGTCGTCGACCGGCATAACATCATTTCCCTCATTGTGGGTGTCAGAATCCTCGTGATGAGGCTGGTCTCCTTGGGCCTCAAGATTGTATGTGTTGTTAACACCATTATATGCCATTTTTTGCGTTTTTTGCTAAGACAAATAATCAAACACGTTAGTAAAAGAGGCAAGGATCAACTTAATTACATGGTTGTCTAGGCCCCACGGTGGGCGCCAAATTATTTACCCGTAAAACGGTACAGTTGAATTTATACGTGATTTCTAGACAAGTGAATTAATTCGATCCTGAAATAATAAAATAATTGAAGAAATACATAATACTTAGCCTTGAAATGAAGTCAAAATCGCAGAAACAGTAATTCCAGGAGCAGGGCTCCCGGGCACAACAAAAATGAAATCAAGGATTAAGAGGATAAAATTGTATAAAGCTTTGAATCGATTATAGCATAAGTTTGTCAGAAAACTCGTGTCCCTTACAATAACAAAGCTCACTATTTATAGTTGCACCTAGGGAACAAGGAACTAGGATCATGCCCTTCTTTAATGTCAATTATGAGGGCCATTGAAGAATGTATAGCAATGAACATAAATGACAAATTCTTTGTAACGGGCAATGTACTAAATGTTGTAGAATATTCTACCTGGCGGAAGGTATTTATTGTATCTTTATGAGGTCATTCTTTTCGGTGACAAATGGAACAGTTGCCTTCGATTTTAACTATCCCACCTTCAGCTCCACGTGTCACTCTCTTATGCTGCCACTTAGCATAGCATATTTTACCATATACAATATCTTGTGTAATTCTTTGAAGTGCAGAATTTACTTTTTTTGTGTGGTTTCATTTTTGGTGGTGCGATTTTGCAAGAATTTCCTAATTTAAGTGACTATTTTAGACTAATCTCGAAAAAAATATTTTATGGAACTTCTCATATGCTAGCTCACCTAAACATAAATAAATACTATGTCAATGACATATTTTGCTCTAAATTAGCACAACTACGATTTGACCTTGCAAAAGATAATTATACTCCATATAATTGCACTCCATCTAATTAGACACCAAATTTAATAGTTTTAATTTGTTTAAATAACTAGACACTCAAGTTCAATTGATTAATTATCACATGAAAGTTTTGAATTTAAGTTGTTCCTTTACTTTCCAAAATTATCTGCGTTTGTACTTAATTCTATTATGGGTCCAAATACGTCCCTATGGTTAAGAAAGTAGATAACATACCTCCAGTTCTAACGGTTGTCCACTGTGAAAAGGGATCCGCTCAATAAAAAATGCCACGTAATTAATTCTATTTTTGTTCCTTCTCTTTTTTTCCCTAGCATCTGAACCCCTCCCCCCCCC
>MCJB01008401.1:29466-49203 GCA_002018475.1 Nicotiana obtusifolia | reverse complement strand
GGGGGTGTAGGCTTCAAAAGATTGCAAGATATATGTAGCTCATTTGAAGCAAAGAGATGGTGGAAGTTCAGAAGTGAAGATAATCTATGGACTAAATTTCTGCTGGCCAAGTATTGTCCTAGATCTAATCCTACATCTAAAGTTCAAAATACCAAAGACTAGTATTTGGAGAACCCTACTGCAAACCAGAGATAAAATAGAGCCCAATATTATATGGTTGGTAAATGAGGGCAACATGTTGTTATGGTGGGACAAATGGTCCAACATAGGCCCCATACACCAACTATGTAACTCTAGCAACAAGCCTGCTAATAGAAAAGTTTGTGACTTCATCTGGAACAGTACCTGGAACTCAGACCTCCTCGAAGGCACTGTACCACAACATTTTGTTGGTGATATTTTAAAAGTGGAGATTGGAGACACTCAATGTAAAGACAACGCTATCTGGACCTTCTCCTTTGCCAGTGCTTTCCAAGTTTTAAGGCAGAAACATGATCCAACTCCCTTCTTAGCTAATGTTTGGTGTAATGTAGTTCCTTTTAAGATCTCCTTTGTCTGTTGGAGAATGATGAAGAGGAAGCTACCTCTGGATGACACGATCCACCTTTTTGGCTTCAACACAGTCTCTCGATGCACTTGTTGTAGAGTCCAGGGCAGGAAACTCTCAATCATGTCTTCGCGTCAGGAGAATGCGCTATCAAGGTTTGGACCTCATTTCCAAACCTCTGGGTATTCATGTTAGAGGTATGAGCATTATGAATATTATAAAGACCTGCCAGAAACATCGTACACAAACTTCTCCTCCAGATCACCCCTACCATCACATTGTGGGAATTGTGGAAAGCAAGGTGCACTAAGAAGTATGGCAACAAGTCCATCAATGTTGCTAGGATTTGCCAACAAATTTTATTCCAGGTCAAAATTGCGATGGGAAAAAAGTTCAGCCAAATGGATTGGAGTTGGAGCTGGCACACGGTATGCAATATTTTAGAATCCTACAAGCCATGTAGGATGGTCAAATGGCTCAGACCAGAGGAGAATACCTGGAAACTAAATACGGATGGAAGTTACATGGCAGTACAAGGGAGAGCAGGAGCAGACATCATTGTTAGGAAGAGAAATGGTCATTTGGTAATGGCATTTTCAACTCCAATATAATTCTTAACTAACAACTTCTCAGAAGCACAGGATGCCCTTCAGGGAACATTGTGGTGTTGCCAACAGGGTTTTTCGGGGTTGACCCTAGAACTGGATTCAATGCTAGTAGTTAACATGATTCTTGGCACAACTAATATTCCTGGAGACTACAAAGGGATATTGGTAAAATCCAGGAGAAAGTCACACAACATAGAATCAAAGTACAACATTGTTATAGGGAAGGAAATCATGTGACAGATTCCTTGGCCAAATATGGCAACTTTGGATGATGGATGCATGTACTTCCATGAAGCTGACCTCCCTAGTGAAGCTAGAGGAGCAATAAGGATGGATAGAATGCAAATCCCCTCTTTCAGAATTAAACTACTAAACACTCAGGGTGGTACTTTGATCCAATTTAGGATGATGCTCCCACACATGGAGTTATTGTCTTAAGCTATACAACCTCCATGCTGCATAGTGCCTTGGGCACAAAGTTATTGTTGCACCATAGAAGTGCTCCAGTGCACACCATCTTTAAGTTTCAACATCATCACGGTATCAAGGTTTGTACTTAATGTTCAGGACAGTTTTTGCTACTTTTGTACTAAGTCTTGCGGAGGTTTTGGTTTATGTCCCCCTCCTTGTATTTTGTATGATATTAATATACATGTTAGGGGTTGATGCCAAGACAAAAAAAAAAAAAAAAAAAAAAACGTCTCAAGCAACAATCGAAATACTATTCGATCGCCTCCCAATAACGACAAAATAGAAACTCTAGATATAAAGAAAGGAGAAGAAGATTATCCTCAACAACCCAAGTCTTGAAAATAGGTAATCCAAAGTCGAACTCAAACCAAGAGGTTCCAAATTTTCTTATGTCAAAATATGCTAAGTTGCTAATCAAATAACCCTAGTCTATTATATATGCCCAATGGGTAAAATAGAAAAAGTTTCAAAGTCAATTTCCCAAAAAATCTCGCCAGGCCAAACCGTAGCCCCAATCGTAACACACAGCTAAATCGTGACGAATTCCAGAAGCTTATTTTCTTCGGCTCTTCAGGCCCTCTTAAACCGTAGCCAATGGTCGGTGAAACCGTATCACACAATTTGACTTGGGGTCTTGATTCTTCAATTCTCAAGACTCCAAACATGGTATTCTTTGCATGAATCCTCCAAGTAACTCTCCAAACATCTTTTAATCAATTGTTGAAGATCATGCAGCTCCTTGGCTTGCATCTCTTGGATGTTCTTGGACTTGGAGCGGGTCAACGGTCCACTAGATAATTTGGGGTTATTCTCCGTTTTTCCCGAATAATCCAGGATCATATCAAGGGTCGAGAAAGGTATTTGAAGAAAAGAATCAGCAAAACCAACAGAGTTGCAGCACTAGCAAGCTGCACGGTGTGGCATGCCAAGTCACCTTTTTAGCCCATTCTTCCATGAATTGCCCTGTTTTGTAAATTCATTATTCATCTGAGTTTCGAGGTTGGAAACGGTAAATTTTTTGGTTAACACGAATGGGACAACAAAGGGTTGATTTAAAGCAAAAGGAGAGGGTCGATTACACATTCGTTTAAAAGTGACTCTCAGAAGGTTTTTGGACATAAAAATTGTGATATTTTGAAAAAAAAAAATATTCAGAATTTGAAATTATATTTGGACATGCATTTCACTTGAAAAAATTATAATTTTGTGAGTGAAAAAAAAAAGTTTTTTGAAAAACTTATTTTCGAAAAATCTCAAAAAAATCACAAATTTTCATGGACAATCACATTTTAAAAAAAAAAAATATATGGACATACGGTGCTTCAGTGTGGGAACATGGACAATTTGTTAATTTGACTTCAAAGTTATTCGTTCCTCAAAGTCCATCAAAGACTATCAGAAAAATGAAAGAAAATAAAGAAAGACAACAAAGAGGTGTTGAGTGCTTACCTGAGCCGAGCCTCTTTTGGAACAACCTTTGTACCTCACGAGACATGGATAATATTTACAAACATATTACCTTCATAAACCTCACTTATGAAAATATATCAGAGTATGTTATTATTGTACAACAAAGAGTAATGAAACTTTGAAATTGAATAGCTTTTTTTTTTCTCTTTATCAACTAGTGGTTTCTTCTCTTAGTTATGCGCAATTAAAATAAAAAAGAACAAAGTGAGCTGGTAATAAGGCGATTGCAACAAAAAGAAAAATTATTTGTTCCTTGGCTATCGAGTATAGAGAGGCAGATATTTGTCTTTATTTTGAATTAAGTAGTAATTACTTTTAAGCTCAATTTTCCCTCACTACTTTACGGTAAGATTAACATTACTAGTATCTTTTTTTACTGATCATTTTTTTTTTGGGTTGGTAGCTTATGTTTTACCACCAAAAATATTCACCTTTTTATCCTTAGTTAAATTAATTTTCACCTTCTCCGAATCCCCATTGACTAAAGGGGAACTAGATGAGACAAAATGGGTGAGTTCTTTCCAATTTAAGTGAGTTGTAGGCTAAGCAATTTCTTGGCCAAATTTTTTCAAGAAAAATTGTTCCCCATTTTCCCAAAAACCTCTTCTTTAACCCCTTATCCCCCCTCTTTATATTATCTGCTACTGTTTTGAGGACGATTCATTTGTTCACTGTTTCCTATAAATTGGGTTGCATTTCAAGCCCTTGTGCCTTGTTTGCCTCTTTCCTCAACTGGGTATGCCTTAAATTTTTAGCTTATTCTGTGAATTCTTTAGGGTTTTAATTTTTTTCCTGAAAGAGTTCCATGATTCTTTTTTATGTGGATTTACTTTAGTGTATTTCTCTTCATCATTGCTTGTTCTGTACGAGATCCCAATTTTATCTTTAGTGGGGTTTTAGTATTTCATATTTTACTTTACTTTTAAGTGATATTTTGTGGGTTTTCTTTAATGTTTATGTTCTTTAACCCTGCTTATATTGTACCATTGAGATGTTCACTGTTACTGGTTTTTGGTTGGACTTAACATTTGGGATTTGGCTTTACTGTTAGTAGGCTAGATCGAGTATAAAAGTTGGTGTGGATTTCCAGGTTTCTTTGTGAAAGTTTGTGATTTTATTTATTTTGGTGATTTCTTGATTTATTGTTGTGTTTGTTCGAACCTTGATAGAGGCAATGTCGCAAGGTTACGCCATTGAGCTCTACTTTGATCCTGCATTGGAAAACCAGGTCCTAAAGGCTTGGAATGTATTGGCTCGGCGCCAGATTAGCACTCAGCTTATTGAGATTGAGTCTAGGCCTCACATTACCCTCTTCTCGAGTCCCTATATTGATCCGTTAAAGCTTGAGAACATTGTAAAGAGTTTTTCGTCCAAGCAAGAATCTTTGCCTCTGTCCTTTGGTTCAATTGGAAGCCTTCCAAGTGACGACAACGTTCTATTTCTTGCTCCAACTCCAACTTTGTCTCTCCTTCAGTTCCACTCACAGTTGTTTGAAGCTATGAAAAAGGAGGGAATTGAAATTGGGGAGGAGCATCGTCCTGATACATGGATTCCTTATTGCCCGGTAGCTGAAGAAGTGCCTAAAACTCGTATGGGTGAGGCATTCACTGTTTTGAGGGATCTGAAATTACCTGTTGCTGGATATGCTATGGAAATTGCACTTGTCGAGTATCCTCCAGTACGTGAAGTGTTTTCTTTTGTGCTTGGTAATACAGTTGAACCATGAGGCTTCAGACATGTAATTCCGTTGATTTTAGCTTAGGTTTGTATCTTCCATTTCCTATACAGGTGCTATTTTAGAAACTATTATAGATGGTTAAGAATGCTATTATAGTTGCTAAATAATCATTTGCTTTGCCGACATATTAGTAATTTCTAATACTTTTCTTTTGTACTTGCAAACGAGATTTTGATCTCTTATGTCAGTGTTTGTGATAACAAGCTTATTTTTCCCCCTATCATTGGCAATTCTCTGCTCGATGCTGAATCTCTATTACCATAGGAACATCATTTGCTTATGTGTTCTATTACGTAAGTCTTGAATGTGGTTTTTCCTATGTGTTCTACTTTCTAAATCTTGAATATGGTTTTCATTATTAGAATCCGTATACTTTAGTGCTTGTCATGTGAGGTAAATTTGCTTGTGTTAAATAATGTCGACTTTAACATTAGTTGCTTAGACCTTCTTATTTGCTAGTCTCAAATATGATGTTCTTTCATTAGATTGTAAGATATTCTGGTGCTTCTTGAATTTGAAATGATTGAATCATGTGAGGGAAGTACAGAAGCTACCAGCTTGGTATTGTTGGTAAAGCAAATGAAATTTGGGGAGACATGAAGCTTAGTTGGTTAACAGGAGTTGAGTAAACTCCTATGAAAATCCTGTAGGTATGACTTTGGAACTATGCTTTGGAAATACTGGATTGATCACAGAGTAGAGAACTTCCAGATTTAATATCTGTAGCACAGATTAACTTTTGCATTAAACAAACACATTAGGAACTTGGTCACGATACTCATGAAATATAAGGCCCACAATCTGTATTGTTAAAATAGCATCTAGAGTTGCTTTAGCCTCTTCAAGTAGGTCGACTTAAGTCTAATAAAATGAGTATGGCGTTCTATACTTAGAGATACTCTAAGGTCGTAGCTGTCAAGAACTATTGATCTTTGAAGTTTAGCTTGTTGTACTGGTGTATTCAGATGTGAAAGATCCTAAAATAACGGTATAGGATCCATACCAGTGTTACCATATATCTGTTAAGGATTGAATATAGTATAAAATCATGTTGTCTAAGCTGATTTCTGCTATCTCAGTCAAACTTTGGGGGACAAACAATCGTCGCTTTTCTTATGCTGGAGGTAGTTTCTTTTTTTATTTTTTATTTTTTATTTTTAAAGTAGTTGTCTTGCTTATGTCTGGTGATTGATATATGTTTCAATAGCAATGGATGAGAGCAAATTATTTAAGCTTATACATTAGAATCACAAACAGTTTTGATAAATTTTAATTTTAGAAGCGATTCTAGGTTTGAGAAGGCAGTAGATGGTAAACTTTTGTAGCAAAGTTGTGGATATCCTTTAAGGATTCAGGCTGCCATGCTTTGAATTTCAGACACATTTTGCTGTTTGGAAATACTTAACTACATGGTTGTCCTTGCTGTGCATAAACTAAATTTCTGTCTCTGGTAATGCTGTTGTTAGGCCTTTTTGCTTATCTTGCTCAAAACACTAATCTCTTGAGGTTGCGATTCCTTGTATTTGCAAGCACGGAAGCATGCCTTTTTTTTTAAAAACAAAACTACCATGGTGGGGGTTAGGCATAGACCCCAACCCGTAGATAATCAAAACGGATACGTACGCGGAGGAGGACATAGACCTTAACCTCCAACACATGAAGAAGGTTGATACATATCACTCTTTTATGCATTTGACCAGATAAAACTTGTCTAAGTTGGGAGGACTCCTCCATTACACTTTGCAGGCATTGAGTATTACATGATGAATCTATACACAATGCTGCAAAAAAAAAAAATCAGCTTTATCGAGTAATAACATCATTAATAACAGAATAATTCTTCCTTGGTTCAAGTCTGAAATTGGGGATGCCATCTTGATCAAGCTTCAATGAAGTTCTGACATGTTCAGGTAAATCAGAGACTTCCTCAAAGGTGATTTGATCTCTCGTTCTTTCTCCAAAATTAGCTAGTTGATCTGCAACCATGTTGCCCTCTCTAAAAATATGAACAAAACTGAAACTCTCATTGCTTGTGAGCTCCACAATCCAATCTATGATATGCTTGATCAGCCAAAGTGGTTTCATTTTGCTATTAATCAAATTTACTATCAACTGCGAATCAGATTCAACAATGATATTTAAGGTGCCCTTGTTAATACATTGTTGCATGCCACTTAATATGGCTTTGGCCTCGGCCGCATTATTACTACAAAGACCATAATGTTCAGCAAAAGCTAAAACAAAAGAACCCCTATTGCCCCTGAGAATGCCACCACCTCCAGAACTTCCGGGGTTACCCTTACGACACCCGTCTATTTGTGTTTAAGGAAACCTTCTTGATGTTTATTCCACCTCACAATTTGGCTAGAGATAACTTGTTGTACCTTTTCCACAGTTGTGCACATCTCAATCCAAGAGTGAGAAAGCTGCACCTTGGAAAATTGGCTATTTAGCAAGATAAACAAATACTTACATGTTGAATGATAAACCTGGCAGACATGAACATTGTCAAATCTGGAAGGAACACCTATTCTTCCATATCTTCCAGAAGATCATTATTGGTATGCACTGAAAAAGAGAAGCATGAATCACATGCCTAATGTCCCCTTGTTTCACTGTAATTCCACAGCACTTACCAAAGTAAAACCAAACGTGTTTTGCAATTTGGATTTGGCAGAATATATGCAAGATGGTTTCTTCCGTATGTACATTACAATAAGAACATTTTGATGGTATCATAACACCAAACTTCTTCACTAAGTCATTTGTGGGACTCCTGGCATACAATACCCTTAACATGAAAAGGGAGATCTTGAAGGGCATTTTTTTATGCCATGTCATTTTAGCTGTAAAGGAACTGTTTCTTTGCTTTCTCAATTTTTGCAAAGCTGATTTACAAGTCAAGGTTCCTGAAGATTCAAGTGTCCAAACTGGATAGTCATCAATGTCAATATCCAGTATGGTATGGACCACCGTTGAAAGAAGCACATTGAAAAGTTTAGCAGTATTTTGATGTCCCTCCAAAAATTCATAAACTTTAGTGTGCCTAGAAGCTCTCGGAAATTGGATCTCCTTGGCAAGAGGACCTCTACCAGACCAATTATCCCACCAAAAGGATACATCACCCTTTCCAATCTTCCACAAAATGCAATTCTCAGCATCATCTTTGATATCTCCAAGTCTTTCCCAGGTATGAGATTGCCCATAGGACCATTTTTTTTGCTACTGGATGTTTTCCCTTGCAATACTTAGCCATTCGAAACCCTTTCAACAAGGTATTTTGAGTCCTAAAGCTCCACCATGCCCTTGTAGAAAATGCCTTGCCAATGTCCTGGAGAGATCCAAATCCAGCCCCATCCTCGTGTGTATAAAGAGCAAGAATAGGTACGGACTTTCTGAAGCACAACTTTCTTTAATATTAGATATCAAGCAAATACAGAGACCAACTACAGCACAGAACACTTCAACAGAAACAGTCCCAAACAGCAATGTAAACCAGCAACGACCCAAGAATCACCCAGAGAAAAACTTTAAAACTCAGCAGCTTTTAAAGAAGAAAGAGACAGGAAAACTGACTTCAAACTTGTTATTTTTGAGAAGGTTTTCTGTTCTCAAAGATCTCACCTAGAAGCTCTCAAATTTTCAGCTAGAAACTTCAGACTCCGTTTGTTGTATTGTTCTCTATGATGTCTTTTTTAGTGTGTAAGAGATGTGTGTGTAGTGAGGAAAGAAACTTTCTTTATATAGGAGGAGAAGGCCACTGATTTTCTATGAAAAACTGTTCAAAGGATAGATTTTCTACCAAAGATCTGTCCAAACTGTTCAAAGGACAGCTTTTTGATCAAAAGTTTATCCAAAGAACAATCTTTCTTCACCGAATTTGGACAGTCTTTTGGAGTATTATACTCCAAACAGTCCTCATCTGTAGAAGTAACCAAACTCACACCCTACACTCATTATTTAACTTTTCAAAACTCAGAAAGATTTTCAGCTTATAGCTGTTCCAAACAACTCAAACAAAATTAGATAAAGGACAAGTTCAATACTTTACAACCAAACCAAGTGAGCGTAAACATACTGATCAACTGATGCAGAAAAACCAACCAACTATACTATGACTAACATAACCAAGACAATCGACCAGCTAAGCTAGGTCGCACCAAATTGAAAATTCCTAAAAGTGATGAACGTTGATCTTATTTAGCTATTCAATAAAGGAAGAAGCTATGTCCTACAGAGTTCCTCGGTTGCCTTGCTGTATTCGGTACATGAGTTTTATATTTACTCTGGAATCTCAGATAGAGTTAGCACAGTATGTTTGAACTATATTCACATTGCTCATGAAAACTCACATACATAAGATATGCTTCACAAGAAAGCAACATTGACTTAGCAAATTTAGGCTATAAAATAAAACAGAGAAACACAGATAAATCAAAAAATAGATGCCACGCCATAGCTACTGAGATGCAGGTTTCATTACTTTTGCCTAAGGAAAACAAAATAAAATGTGATTCACCATCGCGAACATTAACCCCAAAAAAACAGAAAAACTGATTTCAATTTGTTAGAAGATACTGCTAAAGCTCAATGGCATTATGCTGAATCTCTCTACCATTTTCATCTGTAACTTATGCCAATGTGGGATGCACTAACCCAATAACACATGGTTCTGCTCCAACCTAAAAGGAAAATAGACAGCATGAGGATGCACCGACTATCTTCTACCCAAAATAGGTATACATAGTTCAAAAAAAGTTTCAAAAAGATATATTAATACTAAGTTCGTACCATTATACATAGTAGATGTTGTGCTACTAAATTCCTAATCCGAATATGGACAATAGCATAGCTCCGCCTTAGGAGAAGCTCTGGGGAAACGCATCAATTCAATGGTGATACACCTTTCTTCGTTGGAACCAAGGACTCTCCCCTGCTGAATGCACATCCTTACCAAAGATGGAGTGCACGCAAACAATAGCTTTACGAAAAGCAGTTCAGCTTTTGAATTCTCAAACGAATAGATGTTCACATACTCGAGCTTGTTGAGTGGTCGCTCCAAACAGGCTGGGGTGTCCAGATATTTCAAAACCGTTTCAGTACTGTCGCTGCTATGATCGACCTAATGGTACAAAGAAATACCAAGATATTTTAACTTCTCAAGTTAACAAAGATGAAGAGCGAAAATGAACCAAACCATACATATATTTACCATTTCTTACCCTAATATGAAGTGAATTCAAATTAGGGGAACTCTTAATTAACTGTAGAGCGTAAGATATCTGACCCATTTTGTCGAAGTCTACCCCTCACAATACAGACCACCCGCAATTGAGCATAAAAGGAAGCCCATCTGAACTATGTTTGCACTCAAAAGCTTTGGAGCGAATAAGATAATTAGAATCACATGAAATATGATCGCTATAAGATATTCAAGTGAAACATGTCAATTTCTCACCTCAAGGACAAATGAACCCAAATGAAGTTGCTCAACTGAAGACAAGCTAAAAAGAAGTTTTTCCAAAATTGATCTTTCATCATGTTTTGGACAATCAACCACTTCTCCAACTTCAAGTGACCAAATTTTTGCACTTCATAAAGCAATTTGGCTCAAGATAGTGATGCTGACAAACAAGCAAGTACTCCAACCGTAGCGCGACAATGTTGAGGCATTGTGTGTCATAACAATGCAACAAGTATTAATAGACAAGACGGGGGGCATTGATAACACAAAGCTTTGAGGTTGGCACAAAGGCCAGTCCTTCCAGATGGAGGGTTATAAGATTTTGAAAGCCAAGAAAAGAACTTGGTGATTTGAAGACACAGTTGAAGAGCTCCAAATGTGTCAAGGTTGGACAATTAAATATATTAGGGGGGAGTTTATAAGTAATATTTGACACGTTAAGGATTAGCTCTGTGACACCATTTCTGGAGACATAACGGATCCATCTATCAATATTCCTATATAAAGACAAACGTGTTCCTGAAATAGCAAGAACAAACTTAACAATATCTCCAATATGCTCTAAGAAAATCTCATCTACCGTTTCTCAAGATAGATTGAGATTTTACTGCTAATTTATTGCAAAAGATCCTATCCAGCACCAAATTAAAAATGGAAGCGTGGTCCAAATATTTCTCCATTTTTTGGACAAAATATTAGTCCTGGCTGCATCCTGAAATGGCAAGAGCTCAAGTATATGATCAATAACGTTTCTTGGTAGATCACTGATTCTATCTTCTCTATCCCATTCAACAGCAGCTCTTTTATTATCTTTTAGAAAAAAAGTTATACTTGTTTTAGACTTAAAATTAATAATTCAAAAAGAAAAAAAAGAGGGAAAAAAAAGAATTGCATACCTTGAGTCATAAGGTTAGAATTTGCAAGGTTAATTTGAGTTCTAATACTCAGAGCAGAAAATGTTTAGTACCAAATGCAAAAGTTGTTACAGCATTATACTCGTTCCTGTGCAATTTTGTAACCTTAATTAAAAGCAAAAATTCACCATTTTAGCAAAGAGAGGGGAGTGAGAGGGTGCTGGAGTGGGAGAGAATGCGAGGGTGAGTTTTAGGATTGTCGGTTTGGGCCATAAAAAGAAAAAGATGAAACAGGACAAATACTCAAGTGATTTTTATCTATAAAAATTATGTCTAACTCAAAACTAATCAATTCTCCTTTTAATAAAACTTGAAAATATTGTAAAATATAACGCTCTTCTTCCTGAAATATGTTACTTATAAATTATTTTCTAAAAAAATCTCACATTATATTTTTTTTTTGGAAAATTATTAGTTTTTATTCGAATAAAAACAAACCGCATAGGAAAAGTACAAGCAAGGAGGACAAAAGCGCGATTTATGTCGCCTATATGCCTTGGCTATATGTATCCAAAGGCATAAGACCTAAGCAAACACATACCGAGCTAAACTTTACCTTACTGATTCTATTGAGGCAAATAAAAAGGCCTCGCTATTAGCAAGCATGTAGAAAGAAAGAACTTGTAAGAACCAAATATTCTGTCATCATCATAGAGTTTATAATACACTCTATGATGATATTATAAATGATAATGCTAATAAAATGACATATTAAAAAGTGGTAATAATAATAAAAATGTCCCTCCTTGTCGAATGCTGTGATTTCTTCAATTTGAAACACTTTATCTTCTTCCTCCCACCTTTTCAAAAATTATTCAAAGTTCATGACTTATGTTTTGATCGTCGGGACTTTGTTGACGTGGTTGCAACATCACGTTTTTGCTTCGCAGCTCTCATTGGAAGTCGCCTAACATTTACTTCATCACTGTTCATGTCCAGATTAGTAAGAGCTTGTGAAGTAGGATTAGAGGTTACCAATGCATCTAAGAGCATTCTGTCTTCTGGAGATATCACTGGGCTGCCTCTATGAAGCTGTTGTTGACGCTGCTGCTCTCCCATTATATCACGTTGTGTCTCTACGTTTTCATTTCTATATATCTTTATCGTTGACTATATACTAAGATTCAAAGTTAAGAGGTAAATTTAAGCGGAGGAAAAGAGGTATAACCTCAAAAATAAACATGTTGGAACCAAAAAGAAAGATGATAAAGCATTAAAAAGAAAAGACGAAGAGTCTGTTTGGACAAGCTTTTGGGAGGTCATAAACACATTTTTTAATCAGAAGAAAATACTTTTTCAAAATTTTAGGAAAAAAATTAACTTTTTTTCCAAGAAGCAGAAGGAAAAAAATTAACTTTTTCAAAACAAAAATATCCTTATTATATATTTATACTTTTCATATTATTCCTTATTAATTTAATATTTTTTGTTTTTGTTTCTACAATCCCTTTCTGCTCTTTTTTGTTTATTTTCATTCTCGTTCTCCTACCTTCTTTCAAATAGTCTTTTTACTATAAATAAATATTTGAGGTTGATCTTGAATTTATATTTGTTGTCATGAATGATGATCTTGAATTCACTAGCACGAATTTTGATTTGAACTCGTACTCCTCGAATCTTGATTTGTTCTTCGTTCTTGAGCTTTAACTTGATTTCTTGAACTTGAACTTGATTGCTTGAAACTTGAAACTTGTAGAGAAATTTACAGCGTTGGATCCACGAGCTCTCTCTTACTTCTTGTTATATCTTCTGGTGTCTTTTCTGGGTTATGAAGACCCCTATTTATAGTTGTGGGAGGGAAGAGTCATGGTAAGAACAAACTCTTCACATCCAATCAAATTAAAGTATGACAAGGCCGCATTTGATTGTTTAGAACATGTCACTTGCACACATGGCGCGATTTCATTGGCCTTTTAACGTAGCTTGGCATGCCTTGTCATTTTGACATGTGACATGATCCTATTGGCTCTTCCGTTTGACTTGGCGTGCCACGTCATATGACACGTGGCACCAAACTGGGCCTCTAGGAAGATGACTTCTTGGGCTTAATGAAATGGGCTCATCACTTTAGCCCAATTAAATGGGATATCCCAATAATATTGGATATTTATTTAAATCAATTTAATTAGATTTAAATAATTAATTCAATATATATTAGCCCATAATATTTATTTGGGCTAAAATATGTTTAATTTGAGATTAACTCCAAATTTCTTACGAATTTAAATTTAATAAAATTTTAATTGTCTACAAATACTTCATACTTCAAGACTTGATGGGTTTAGATCTATCCAACTCCAAAAGGCGAGGCTTGAAGTATTAACATAGTATTATTTTTGTTATGAATATTCCCTGAAACTTATTCAACTGATATATTTGCATTTCACAATATATATGAAACGACAAATATAAGCATGTAGGTCAAGATCTATTACATGATTTGGAACTTTACCTAGCATTAGTACCATATATTAAACATCCTAATTCCTGTTCACATGGCAAACTTGCATGAAAATCCACGTTGAAGACATCATCATACCCATATATTCCCATATGACTAGGAAACCGTGAGCTCTTTAACTTGAACCTTGTGAAACTCCTGATTCCTACTTGAACTTGAAGAAGCTAAGTAATATTAAAATTAGAGTTGGCCAAGTAGATCTGTACAATTGTACTGCCACCTTAGCAATTCCAATTCTTTTCAGTAACTGATTTCGGCTATTCCCACATCGAAATCTAACTTCGCAATCAGCTTCATAGGAGATCTATATAAACCCCATGCTCATATTTTTATTAAGCATTGGATTGTAGCATCTATAAGTTATCTTGGCTTCGTGTCATCTGTCATCCTTTTCTTTCTCTTTTTTTTTTCCCCCTTTTCTTATGTAAGTTAAGAAGAGAAGGATAAGTTGCCCACATGAAGAAGGCAGTCTTAGGGTGTGAGGGAATGGGTTTTCAACTATTAGAGAGGTTACTCTCAAGGTGACCCGACTACCGGAGAGATTACTTTCAATATGACCCTGACTATCGGAGAGATTATTCTCAAGACGACCTGGTTATCGGAGAGATTACTCTCAAGGTGGCCTGACTATCGGAGAGATTACTCTCAATGTAGCCTGACTATCGAAGAGATTACTCTCAAGATGGCCCGACTATCAGAGAGATTACTCTCAAGGTGGCCCGACTATCGGGATAGATTACTCTCAAGGTGGTCCGAATATCGGAAAGATTACTCTCAAGGTGTGACGGGATGGATACTCATCTCCGCCCGAAAACCGGAGGCTATTTCATCCATTTAGACCTTTGTGCCCATTCCAATATTCTTGATTTGGACTTTGATGACTTTTTTTTTTGTCCTTTGCAGCCCGAAGAGATGGAAAATTTCAGAGACAATATCACCTTCCTCCAAGATGTGGTCTCTCCAAGCGCCAATTCATCGCTACGTAAATTCTAGCTCCCTTCCAAACTTAGGGCGCCGCATAATTCAAGGAGAAGTACGGTGGAGAAACACAACAACAATTGAGGGCTAGTATCGTTATATTCCAGGATATTGGGAATGGGCTGAAGATGTACTTGGTGGAAGCCAACAAACCCTGAGTACAACAAAGATTTATGATGCTGTCTATGCCTCACTTTTCACTTATGATTAAAACTCGAACATTTTGCAAGAATTTTGTGAGGCTTGGTGTCCCAAGACGAACACGCTTCTTACATCAGCCGGGGAACTATCTGTCTCTCTTTGGGACTTACATATCCTTGGAGGTCTGCCCATTGTGGATTTTCCGTACGAAGAAGTGGTACCTGAGACAAGAGAACTTATCGGTTTGGACGAAAAACAAATGAGATTTATTCCTCGATCTTGCGAGTATTTATTTGCTACCTTCCATCACCTTAAGGAAGGTACGGGTGTTAACCAAAAGGTCTCCTTGAGCAAGTGGATAAATTTTTGGTATAAGAAAGCTTTAATATATAAACCTGCCCCACTGCGAAAGAAAAAGAAATTCCCGCGCCTAAAGTCGACACATAATCCTAACGGAGTTATTCCCGAGACAACTAGGCGGTTGAGTGATCAAGAAGCTATATTCTCCAAGCTTAGGGTGAATTCTGATAAGAAAGATGAAACATATATAGCAGCCTTCTTATCATGTTGGCTATGTGCTTTTGTGTTTTCCTATATGGCAGAGAACTTCATTCCTCCCGAGACTTTTAAGATAGCAAGCATGATGGCAAGCTTGGCCTTGCGGTCCCAGTTTTGGCGAGTATTTATCATGGTTTGAATAAGATTTCGTGTTCTTCCCAATTTGATCAGGTCAAAATTTATTTTCCTATCCATTATGTTTACGGCTAGCTTACACATTACCTCAAAACCTATTATCCACTTGGTAAGGGTCCGTCTGTCCCTTTGATGGTGGCATACTCAGGAGAGGGAGGCGCGAGGTACTTTGACAAGAAGGATGCAAGAAAACGCATCCACAATAGAGAGGATATAGTTTGGACACCAACAATGTTTCTCGTCCTTATTATTATGTGGATAACGAGGACCCTCAAGAATTGAAGTCAAATTACTTCATGAGCTTACGTTTTAATTACCTCCCTTTGAGGTATGATAACTCATTCATCATCGAGCCATATAGCCCCCATCAGTTTGGTCGTCAATTTGGGTTTTACCAGAACGTCCCCGATTTTTTGGAGAATGATATCCGTAGCACCTCTCTAGATGAAGGACTCAGATTTTGAAGGATTTGCAAACTGTATCGGTCTATGTCACGTGCAGCTTTTCCCCCCAAGGAGAGATCCTGTGGAGAAGCTTTTCTCCACCAATTATATGTCTTGGTGGGAGAAGGCGCATGAGAAGTTTCTCGAGGATAATTTACAAGCTCTGGTAGACAATGTTCGACTAAAATTTACTACTCCTTTAGGAGATGACGATCAATGTGTTGGAAAGACACTCTCAAAAGTCAAAGAACCACCTACTCCAATCCCAAAAGTAGTTACACAACATAAGAAAAGGAAGCTTAAATCCTCAAAGGCAGCTTTGAAAGAGGTGGTGTGCACTTCAACAGATATAGAGAAACACCCTCCAGTTCTTCCATTTAGCACGCAAGTTCCTCAAGGTACAAGCAGAGTACCAATGAAGATCAAAATTGAAAAAAGAAACAGCCTAACCCAGTAGAGATCGTAGAGGTTCCAAGTGTTGATAGTCCCTCAAGAATGCATACAACTCGTAACAAAGAGGGAAAATACAATTACCTCGCCTTTTTTTTTTCTTGAACGAATAGCTTCACTAAAAAAATTACTTTCTTTCTTTGCCTTTTCCTTATGAAGTTAAATGACATTTAGCATCCGATGGCATCCTTACATGACAAGCCGCAAGTGAGTGATGAATCTATTGGAGGGCCTATGTCTAAAGTGATGTCATCTTCAAAGGCATCATCTCTTCCTCATGACAAAGCCCTAAAATGACAAACTGCAAATGAGATAACTGGCGTTCCACTAATGACAAATGCAGCAGTATCTATTTTTGAAGAGCATTGTCTTTAATCGCAAAAAGGAATTCATCTTGGGACTTTGGAAAGATATTTGTAATAGACTCTCCAAAACTCATGTAGAATTGAGGATATGAAGAAGGCGAACATTTTGGATCTTTCTCCATTAGAGAGTTTACTGGATTCTCTTTTTGAGCTTGCCGCTTTATATGACCAAGAGCGATCCAATTTGGATGATAAGACGAGTGAAGATGAGAAGCTAGAGCTGATTTCCAAAGCTAAGGAGCGTCGTGAATCGTTCAAACTTGAAGCAATAGAGAAAGTCAAGAAAGTTTCCTCTAGTGAAAAAAAACTGAAGAGAGTTGTAAAGAAGTTGCAGGCATTACAAGAAGAGAGAGAGCATCTCAAAGGTGTTATAGAAGCGACTCAAAAGGAGGTTGAAGAGATTCAAGCAAAAGTTTCAGCTGCCGAGACTGAGGTCTCTTCATATGACAACGTAAATTTGCTGACTGTTGATGATTCAGCCAATCTAGAGGAGAAGAAGAAGAACCTGGAGACTAGCTGTCAAGAATTGATCAACTACAAGTTCTGTTTAGATTAGACTATTAGAATTATCTTTCATTTTATCTTTATTTAAGATTAACCTAGAGGATATTTATTTCGTCAAAAATAAGATTGCTTCTCTTTTGCTTTACATTGTCCTACTTTTGTCTTAGTCGCATTCACAATTATTAGCTTTACGAGCTCGTAACAAAAGATTTATTTCTTGTTGTGGAAGAGTCCAAATAATGAACCGTTTGATCTATTGAAAATTAGACTTCAATATCTAAAACATATTCAAAACTTAGAATCGAACACCTTCAAAATCGCCCTAGATAATATTTTGAAACCAACTTTAGATCACACCACGTTGAAAATTTTAGATTTGCGCAGTCTCACCAAAAAAATCGTATCTTGGTGTAGAATAGTTGAAATTGCGAACCGTTTGATTTTTTGGAAAATAGACTTCTAAATCTAAGACATGTCCAAAAATTTGAAATCAAACACTTTCAGAATCGTACCAGATATTATTTTGAAACTAACTTTAAATTGCGACATGTTGATAGTTTCAGATTTGGGCAGCTTCACCAAAAAAATTGTATCTTGGTGTAGGAACGTCGAAATCATGAACCTCTTGATTTATTGGAAACTAGACTTCAAGATAAGAAATATCCAAATTTCAAGATTTAATACCTTAAGGATAATATCAGNGGGCCTATGTCTAAAGTGATGTCATCTTCAAAGGCATCATCTCTTCCTCATGACAAAGCCCTAAAATGACAAACTGCAAATGAGATAACTGGCGTTCCACTAATGACAAATGCAGCAGTATCTATTTTTGAAGAGCATTGTCTTTAATCGCAAAAAGGAATTCATCTTGGGACTTTGGAAAGATATTTGTAATAGACTCTCCAAAACTCATGTAGAATTGAGGATATGAAGAAGGCGAACATTTTGGATCTTTCTCCATTAGAGAGTTTACTGGATTCTCTTTTTGAGCTTGCCGCTTTATATGACCAAGAGCGATCCAATTTGGATGATAAGACGAGTGAAGATGAGAAGCTAGAGCTGATTTCCAAAGCTAAGGAGCGTCGTGAATCGTTCAAACTTGAAGCAATAGAGAAAGTCAAGAAAGTTTCCTCTAGTGAAAAAAAACTGAAGAGAGTTGTAAAGAAGTTGCAGGCATTACAAGAAGAGAGAGAGCATCTCAAAGGTGTTATAGAAGCGACTCAAAAGGAGGTTGAAGAGATTCAAGCAAAAGTTTCAGCTGCCGAGACTGAGGTCTCTTCATATGACAACGTAAATTTGCTGACTGTTGATGATTCGGCCAATCTGGAGGAGGAGAAGAAGAACCTGGAGACTAGCTATCAAGAATTGATCAACTACAAGTTCTGTTTAGATTAGGCTATTAGCATTATCTCCCCTTTTATCTTTATGTTAGATTGACCTAGTGGATATTTATTTCATCTTAAATAAGATTGCTTCTCTTTTGTTTTACACTATCCGGCTTTTATCTTAGTCGCGTAATTTTCAGCTTTACGCGCTTGTAACAAAAGATTCATATCATGTCGTGGGAGAGTCCAAATAACAAAACGTTTGATTTCTCGAAAACTAAATTTCAATATCTAAAATATATCCAAAACTTAGAATCAAACACCTTCAAAATCGCACCAGATAATATTTTAAAACCAACTTTAGATTTTACCATGTTGAAAATTTCAGATTTGCGCAGTCTCACTTAAAAAATATATCTTGGTGTAAAAAAGTCAAAATCACGAACCGTTTAATTTTTTGGAAACTTAACTTACAAATATATGACATATCCAAAATGCGAAATTTTAAGGCCTAAAGGGGATAGTTTCAGATAATAGTTCGAAATCAATATTATATTCTGACACGGCAGCGATTTCAGATTTGCGCGACTTCACCAAAACTTTTGGATCTTGATGTGGGAACGTCAAAATCACGAACTGGTTCATTTATTAGAAATTGACTTTCAAATATGTAACATATCCAAAATTCAAAAGTTAATGCCTTAAGGATAGTTTCAGATAATATTTCGAAGTCAATATTAAATTCTGACACACTGACGATTTTAGTTTGCGCGACTTCACCAAAAAATTTGTATCTTGATGTAGGAACGTCGAAATCATGAACCGTTTGATTTCTTGAAAACTAAACTTCAAAATCTAAAACATATCCAAAATATAAAATTTAGTGCCTTAAGGATAGTTTCAGATGATAGTTCGAAGTCGACTTTGGTTTCTAATATGCTGACAGTTCCAAATTAGCGCGACTTCACCAAAATTTTTGTATCTTGGTGTGGAAGCCTCGAGATCACAAGACCTTTTTAATTTCCAGATATTGAAATTCAAGAGTTTCATTATCACCAAATATCTTGGGTTCAAGTCTCACTGAATTTGAAACGTCGTGCCAGGTAATCTTCCTTCTTATACTTGTGTTCCCTTCTGACGCCTCTCTTCTTTCCCCCCCCCCCCC
>MCJB01008401.1:3510-29446 GCA_002018475.1 Nicotiana obtusifolia | reverse complement strand
CCCCCCCCCTTTTTTTCCTTGGGTAGTGAGAGAATTTGGAGACCAAAAAAAAACTTGAAAGTTTGGCGAGCATGAAGGCATATCGAATCCCCGGACTTCAATGTAAATGCTTAGCAGCCTCCTAAAAGATATTAATCATTTTATTGAAGACACCAATATACCATAGCGGTTTGCCCCCTTTAAATCAAGTGGGATCCAAATTTTAACAGAAGAATGGTATCTCAGCTCGATTTTCAAGTGCTGATTGAATAGATTACATTCCATCATACTTCATTCGGACAACAATTGGAGGATTATGTATCTTTTGAACTTATGCGACTGAACTCAGAATGAAACTCTAAGCTGCCTACATACCTCGGTGAAGAGGATCAAGTCACACCGTAGTTCAGAATAGGTGATTTTTTATTTTTTTTATTTTTTATGTCCTAACTTTTGCCTAGGCCGCCTCTTTCGAGGTTTTCAACCTAGCAGACTTTTTTTTTGGGCCGTACACAGTTTAGACTCATGCGGACCAGGAGTGTAGGAACATGCCGGTTAGGCTCGTGCGTCAAGGAGCGTTGCTAATTCAAGGATAATACTTCTTCAAAAACTTGCCATTGATAGGGCCGATTCTCATGCCATCTGCATCCACCAGCTTGTAAGTCCCACTTGAATAAGCTTCTTGCACGGCATATGGTCCATCCCATTTAAAGTGGACTTCCCTACAGGTTTATGGGAAGTAATAATAGGTCTTCCTATGGAAAGGACTTGATCTCCTACTTGAAAGGATCTCGGGCGAACTCTTTTATTGATGGCACAAGACAATCGAGCTTGATAACATTCAAGGCTCTATTGAGCTTCCAGCCTCTTCTCATCAAGAGCCTCCAACTCTACTAATCGAAGTCGAGCATTTTCTTCATCAGTGATCCCTTCTTCAATAACTAATCGTAATGAAGGTATTTGACGCTCGAGTGGTAAGACGACTTCGACTCCATAAACACTGCATAAGGGGTCGCTTGTGTTGGCGTGCGATGAGTTGTCCTATATGCTCATAAAGCTTCTTCCATACGGTCATGCCAATCTCGTTTGGATTTGGAGATGAGTTTCTTTAACAAGTTGCATAGAGTCTTGTTGAATGCCTCAGCTAGACCATTGGCGGCAGCATTGTACATAGAAGAGTTATGCTGCTTGAAGCCGGAGAGTTCACAAATCTTGTTCATCAACTATTGTCAAATTTCTTGCCATTAATTTTATGTAACGAGGAATTCCGAAGTGATAGATAATGTTTACTCGAATGAAACTTGCAATATTTTTCTTCTTTACTTCTTTAAAAGCAACAGCTTCAGCCCATTTTTAGAAGTAGTCAGTTGCAGCCGAGATGTATAAGTGCCCACCAGAGGATTTTGGCAGTGGTCCAACAACATCCAGTCCCCAAGCGTCAAATGGCCATGATGCAACAGTCGGATACAACACTTCGGGAGGCTGATGAATAAAATTTGCATAGAATTGGCAAGCCTTGCATCTTCAAGCGTAGTCCAAGAAATCTTTTATCATCGTTGGCCAATAATATCCTATCTTTTTATACGAAAGTGGAATTTGGTCCAGAGTGGTGTGACCCACATACCCTAGAATGTGCCTTTTGCAGAGCTTGGAGTGCTTCTTTTTCCCCTAAGCATCTCAAGAGTACTCCCTCGAATGACCTTTTGTATAGAGTATCTTTGTAGTAAAGGAAGCAGAGTGCACGATGACGAATTTCAGTCCCTCTCCTCGAATTTTCTAGAAGTATCCCATAGCTTAAGTAGTTGATAATGGGTTGTTGCCATTCTTCTTTCTCAGCTTCAGAAACAGCGACAAGATGCTTGAGTTCATTTTCTTCACCTTCAGCCTTATTTGGCGAGGGTACTACCCATTTTAGCAGATAATAACTTGTGCTTGATCAAGCAGGGTTAACAATGAAGCTAGGGCAGCTAAAGCATCAGCCTTCTTGTTTTCTTTCCTTGGCACATGTTGAATAGTCACGTCACCGACCCACCCCATTAAGTTTTTAGCACAATCATGATATTGGCATAGTTTAGGTTTTTTGACCCTGTAACTACCTAAAAGCTGGTTGATCACCAACTGAGAGTCACCAAAGACTTGCAATTGCAACCACTTCATTTCGACAGCCATTTCAAGCCCAAGTATTAGTGCTTGATATGCAGCAAAGCAGAATTGCGTTAATGTAAAAGAGTAGGGCAAAACTTCAACTTGAGAAGTGACAAATACTACACCAGCACCAGCTCCTCCGTGATGTGCAGCACCATCAAAGTACATCTTCCATGGAAGTTGAACTTCAATGACCATTGCGTCCTCATCAAGTAGTTCGTCAGTTAGCTCCCAAGCATCAGGTATACGGTGATCTGCCAAGAAGTCCGCTAACGCTTGTCCTTTTTATTTCCTTTTGAGGGATGTACACAATTTCAAATTATTGAAACTGGGTGCCACCTTGCTAGTCGATCACTAGGGACAGGTTTTGACATCATGAACTTGATGAGATTTTCTCTAGAAACCAAACGAACGACATGAGCTTGAAAGTAGTGCTTCAAATTTTGGATTGAGAAGACTAGAGTCAAACATAACTTTTCGATTGGCCAATAATTCAGCTCATTTGGTGTCATCATCCTGCTCAAGTAATAAAGGAAGTTTTCTTTCCGTTCACTATTTTTTTGGGCCAATAGCGCTTGAACAGACCTTTCTTGTGCTGAAATATATAGTATAAGTGGATTTCCAAGTATAGGGGCTGCCAAAACTGGAGGCTTCATCAAGTAAGTTTTGATACTTTCAAAGGCATTGCTACAAGCTTGGTCCGACTTGAAAGGATCGCCTTTCTTCATGAGGCGACTAAATGGTTGGTACCTCCCAGCTAGGTTTGAGATGAATCTCCTAAGGTATGCTAGCTTTCCTTGCAGACTTTTTAATTCATGAATATCCCGAGGCTCGAGCATTTTCAAAATTGCATCTACTTTGGCTTGAGCAATTTCGATCCCTTGATGTCGAACAATGAAACCAAGGAACTTTCTAGAAGTAACTCCAAAGGAACATTTCAATGGATTCATCCTAAGTTGGTACCTCCAGAGCAACTCAAACACCATTCTCAAGTCTTTCAAGTGGTCGCTCTTCTTTCTTGATTTTACCACCAAGTCGTTAACATAGCATTCGACATTCTTGTGGAGAAGGTCATCAAAGATATTCTGCATAGCTCTTTGGTAAGTAGCACAAGAGTTGTTCAAGCCAAAAGGCATTACCTTGTAGCAATAAATACCCTTTGGGGTACGAAAATGCAGTAAGCTCTTCATCTTTTGGTGCCACATAAATTTGGTTATAGCCCGATGAACCGTCCATGAAAGACATTGCCTCATAACCAGTAGTAGCATCGATCATCAACTCTGGAATAGGAAGCAGGAATTCATCTTTGGGACACACATTGTTGAGATCCTTGAAGTCAATGCACACTTGAATCTGGCCATTCTTCTTCTTATAAGGACAATACTTGAGACCCATGTTGGGTATTTAACTTCACGAATAAAGCCGGCTTCAATGAGTTTGTTAACTTCACTTTCAATCAAGGGAACCAAGTCCGGCCTAAAGTGCCTTTGAGATTGCTTAACAGGACGAGCGCCATTCTTGACTGCAAGCTGATGGACTGCTATTTTAGGGTCCAAGCCAGGCATCTCTTTGTAACTCCAAGAAAAGACATCCTTAAACTCCTTGAGTAACTCCATATAAGTTCTTTCTTCATCGACTGCTAGTAAAGCACTTAGATAAGTGGGCCTCGGTTCTTCATCAGTGCCGATGTTAACTTCTTTTAAGGCATCAATTGTTGTCTTCACCCCTTCTTCAAGTTCAGGTGGAACATCTTTCACATCTTCGTCTTCTTGAGGGTCCCCATCGTTGAAGGATATGTGATAACACGATGAAACATCCTCCAATTTCTCATCATCCTCCATTAGAGATGAAACACCATTCTCGCCTAGTGCAATAACATGATACGAAGAGCCCACGCTTTTTTCATCTTTATCACGTGTCTTAGTGTAGACCACATTATATGGATTTACCTTTAGTACCTCATCACACGAAACCATGACTTTTGTTTGTTGCCTCATTCTAGAAGGAACCAAACTTTGGACATTCTTAGAGATCTTCTGGATTTTAGGCGAAACAGGTGTTCTTATGCTTCGATAATTTCTCTAGAACTTATTCCCCTTTTTTAATGGACCCAATCTCTCAAACACGGAAGTCCTCATAGTTGATTTTCCAAGTCGATCAAAGACATAAGGCTTGTTAGAAGCGGCAGATTCATCTTCTACAGTGATATAATTGATGCTCGCCCTTCTTATGGAGATGCGCACCGGTGACGGTTGCTTGTATCCCTAACCTTCACGTGATTGCCTTGTAGCAGCTTCTGATGGGAGCTTCCCTAATTTTGATGGCTCATTGGGATTGTATCCAGCTTTTGCAAATAGCCTGTAAGCATTAGGATCAAATCCTTCATCTGTACGCTTCGTAGGGAGTGCCACATTCTGCGAAGGATTTTGGGCCACAAACCCAGCAAGTAGCATTGAGGGCAACTTTACTGCCTCAATTCGTTTGATCAGAAGGGTTAATTCTCTTAGCATATTGGTTTTTAGTTTGGCTGATTCTCCCTCATCTTTCTTCTTTTTAGGGACATAGCGAAGCGCATGAGTTTCTTTCTTGCCGTGAGACATAATATTCTCTTTATGAGATTTATTTGAGCTAGGGTGCACCTCCTCAGCTACATCTTTGGTTTTGTCGACAACTACCTCAGCTCTCTTAGTCGTGGACTCGTCACTCTTGCCATTCATGAAATCATCAACTTTCAGCTCCTTCACAATGGGTTCTTTAAGTAGAACTTTGCATCGGCGAAGTGTGACTCAGCCTCGGTGAATGGCTCGTCATCAGCAACTATCTTCTTCTCGTCTTCATCCTCGTAGTACTTCAAACATTGATGGTAGGTAGATGGAATCACTTTATTCTCATGTATCCAAGGCCTTCCAAGCAAGACGTTGTATGAAGTCTTTGCATTTATCACATGCAACTATGCACTTGATTGCATATCTTCAATGGTGATCCCCAACCTGATCGTGCCTATGGCTCTTTTCCCCCCTGGTTAAATCCTTGAATCATCACATGACTTTTCGAGAGTTCATCATGTGAATGTCGAGTTCTTTCACAGTGCGAATCGGAAAGATGTTCATTGAGGATCTTCCATCAACCAAAATTTGATTTACCCTTTCATCATGCATATAGCCAACCAAGTATAACTGGCAGTTATGAAGAGTGTCACCTAGTAGAAGATCGTCATTTGTGAACGTAACTTTTTCCTCGCATGCGTTAACTTCTTAAGGAATAGACTCGATGAGATTTTCTGAAGATGGTGCCAACGTTAGGTCATCACTCTTTTCTTCCCCTTTATCAACATTGCAACAAGAGGTCTCAATAACATCACGGGAAATCTTCATACGAAACCAACATGGCAAGAAATTCTCCTAGGTCACTGGATGTCGTGGCTTTTGAGGGTGGTGCACCTCCACTTTTTCTTTCTTCAAATGCTTAACGAGATCCCGTTTCCTTGTTCTTTTTACTATTATTTTCCTTGTTGGTTATTCTATTGATTCTTTTCGTAGGCTCCTTTTGTGGCGCCTACGACGAGTCACCAACGTCCAACCTTCATCATCATCAGGTTGATCAACTTCAACTTTGTTGTTCTCCAGTAATTCTTCCTCTTTAGTTTCTTTAAAACTACATAATTCATCTGGACTGAATGAACCAAAGGTGATAGAGACTTGGTTTGTTCTTTCTTTCTCATCTTCAAGCACGATCTTCTTTTCACGAGCCAAGTCTATAACTTTGTCCTTGAAGACAAAGCACTTCTCCAGAGGGTGGCTCACAAGTCGATATTTGTAGTAATTTGGGTCATTAGTTTTCCTAGCTTCAATTGGCCACTTCATCTCTGGAGGCTTAATGAGATTTAACTCGAGGAGCTCTTCAAAAATTGCGGACACATCAGAATCCATAATTGGGTACTCCTTCTATTGCATTTCTTTTACAGTCAACTTTCCACTTAGCTTATCTTGTAAAGAGGTGGACATCATACTCTGCTTCTTGCTCACCTTTGTAGTGAACTTCGTAGGTGATGTATTGACACTCATAGTTTCTTTGTTTTCAGACTTGGGTACAAGCCTGCTCAATTTACTGACTTCTTTCTTGTCATTCCCTTTGCGAGGCTCATAGATAGGCAACCTTTCATTTCCAGCGGAGGTCATGTTCAATTCCATGTCATGGGCATGAGTTGCAAGTTCTTCAAATGTGATAGGCTTGATACCTTGCAAGATATAGCACAGTCACCCATGCATGCCTTGGATGCACATCTCTATGCCAGAAGCTTCACTAAGCCTGTCTTTGCAGTTGAGGCTTGCATTCCTCTAACGATTGATAAAGTCGATAATTGGTTCACCCTTCCGTTGACGAGTACTTGTAAGTTCCACCATGCTCACAGTGTGCCTTGTGCTATAAAAGCAATTGAAGAACTCTTGCTCTAGTTGATCCCAACTATCAATAGATCCTGCCTCGAGATCTGTATACCAATCAAAAGCATTTTCTTTTAGCGAGCGGACAAACTGCTTGACGAGGTAATCTCCATAAGTCCCAGCGTTGTTGCATGTCTCAATGAAGTGTGCCACGTGTTGCTTTAGATTGCCTTTTCCATCAAACTGTTGAAACATTGGAGGTTGATAGCCAGCATGCATATTCAACGTATCGATCCTCGCAGTATATGGCTTTGCGTATGTAAAAGAGGACTTGGTAGCAACTTCGTACTTGCTTTAATAGTTCCTTCAATGAACTCCTTCAGTTGATCGACTAGAATCATCCCTTCAGACGAGACAGGGATAGCCTCTGGGAGCTTTACTCTCTGGAACCTCTGGGAGCTTGCCAGGTGCATGGGTGGATTCTTCTTCCATCAAGATTCCCACCCTGTCTGTTAGCTTGTCAATTCTAGCATCTTGATTTTGCATGGACTTGGTCAAGCCAGCGATTGCTTCCGTCAGGTTTGCCAACTGCTCTTCCACAGATGAAGTGTTTGTCACCATGGCTTGCATAATTGTTGTGGATGATAGGGAGTAGCCTGGATTTTCACACAAATTGATTCTCGAATGGCTCACACTATGCGGTGTAAGTGGGGAAGATCCATCACTTGAAATATCATCATCTTCCTTCACAACAGAGTTCTTGGATCCGGAGAGGTCAAGCTAAGCTAGAGTTTTCTTGATCTTTTCAGCAATATCACTTCCTCCTTCGGGCACGTTCGTAGAGGATCTTGCTCCTTTTGAGGATGAAAATCCGAAAACAGGGGTTGATGCGGACGACTCTTGGAGTGCTTGTTGTCCTAAAGAGCTTGCTTTGCTCCTAGTAACTGGTCCGAAGCTTCCAAAGGTAACATCGAGGATGCTTTCCACATCATCATAGAACCTGGAGTTAGCAGCCTTTGTGGATGTAGATCTGGAGTTGATTTTCTTTGAAGCCATTTCGACGTTCTTGGACTTTGGTGATTAAAAAGTTGAGATGAGAGGTAGAGATTGTCCCACTGGGTGTGCCAGAATTTGTCGACTATAAATTTGCGTCAAGAAAATAATCGAGACCGAAAATATTGCAACAATTGTAGTATTTGATTTCAAGTAATATGTGTGTATAATCTCTATGCATCCTCTGATTTTTCTTTCAATAGTAAATAAATTCAAGGGCCTTTGAACTTGATCTTGAATCTATATTTGTTGTCACGAACAATGATCTTGAATTCACTAACACGAACTTCGATTTGAACTCGTACTCCTCAAATCTTGATTTGTTCCTCGTTCTTGAGCTTTAACTTGATTTCTTGAACTTGAACTTGATTGCTTGAAGCTTGAAATTTGTAGAGAAATTTACAGCGTTTGATCCACGAGCTCTCTCTTGCTTCTTGTTATAACTTCTGGCGTCTTTTCTGGGTTATGAACACCCCTATTTATAGTTGTGGGAGGAAAGAATTACGATGAGAACAAACTCTTTCCGACCAATCAAACTGAAGTGTGACAAAGCCACATTTGATTGGCTAGAACATATCACCTGCACACATGGCGCAATTTCATTGGCATTTTAATGTGACTTGGCATGCTTTCTCATTTTGACATGTGGCATGATCGTATTGGCTCTTCCGTTTGACTTGGCGTGCCACGTCATATGACACGTGGCACCAAAATG
Source organism: Nicotiana obtusifolia (assembly GCA_002018475.1). Taxonomy (NCBI): domain Eukaryota; kingdom Viridiplantae; phylum Streptophyta; class Magnoliopsida; order Solanales; family Solanaceae; genus Nicotiana; species Nicotiana obtusifolia. The sequence goes on along the minus strand of MCJB01008401.1, from coordinate 21,172 downwards.
GGCCTCTAGGAAAATGACATCTCTGGCTTAATGAAGTGGGCTCATCACTTTAGCTCAATCAAATGGGATAGCCCAATCATATTGGACCTTTATTTAAATCAATTTAATTAGATTCAAATAATTAAGTCAATATATATTAGCCCATAATATTTATTTGGGCCAAAATATATTTAATTTGAGATAAAATTTCTTATGGATTTAAATTTAAGAAAAATTTTAATTGTCTACAATAGTATACCAATATTATATGATTTTAGTTTGTAATTTTTTTTCTGTATTCATGCATTATAGTTGATAGTATGCAAAACTATCTTGTTTGTTATATCTCAAGAATAAATAGTATTTTTCTTAATATTTATTTAAATATAATAAAAAATTTAATTAAATTATTTTACAATAAATATTTGAATTTGATTCTCTCTTTTAAATAATATTAATTGTAACTGAATATTGATATTGTCCTTTTTTTTCGAAATTTGATGCTCAAAAGTACTTTTTGGAAGGTATGTCAAACATAATTTGGTTACCAACTATTGTAAAATGTATTTCTCAAATTAATTGGCCATACACAAATTGTTACTCTACAAAAGTATATTTTTTGAAAAGTATTTCTCAAAAGAATAATTTTTGACAGCTTGGCCAAATAAGCTCTATAGTACCTGATAAATTTACTATAACTATTTAATTCAAAGAGAAAAATGAAGGGAAGATAGCAACCAAAGGAGGAAAAAGATACTACTATGAGTTTTTGTGAAGCCTGCTTTTAAAGATTATGATTACTGAGAAAAATATGAACATACCATAAAATGAAGTCAAGGTGACGAAAAAATAGTAAAGAGTAGTATTATGTACTAATTGAATTAGAGAGTACCATAGCTATCTATGTTTTGCCACTTACGTTTACAATTTCATAAAGGAACATTACAACATATCTCAAACTTGTTTGTTTCAACGTATTGAGAAATTGAAAGTTCACCTCATCATGAATGGTTCAATTATGTACTAAATTATGCATTAATAGAGAAATAAGATGTGATTATTAGTACACTACGGAAGAGAATCACTGAAAGTCTCCTTATAATCATTGTAGGATAGACAAATGCAGAGAGAGGGATGATGAGATAGTGAGGAGAAACAGGCATAGGAGGAATTAATTTTTACAGAGATGATTTTAGACGGTGGATTCCGAAGAGGCACGAATCACGATGTGCTGTTGTTTACTAAAGAGATGCAATTAAGTATTTTAATCGTTTGGATGAACTGAAGACGTGGAGATTTTGGTCTGAAACGGCTGACTTTCGGTTAATTTTTAAATGGTGCAATTTATCTTAGAGCTACAATTGAGCATTAACTGTTTTTGGATTTATAATAATTGAGTATTGTATTAAAATAAAAGAAAAAAGCCAAAAAAGTATGGGTGATCATTTAACTTTATGTTTATTATCCAAAAGTTATTTTTCTGTCTTTTGGTATGTAAAAGTCATTCAACTTGTTGTTTATTACCCAAAAATTATTTTTCTTTCTTTTCGTACGTAAAACTCATTCAACTTTTTGTTCATTACCCAAAAATCATTTTTCTTTCTTTTGTTACGCAAAAGATTATTTTATTATGCTTTAGTTATCACAATAATCACTTTGATCATATTTTACAAATATTTCACCTGAAAAGTCTATTATACCTTTGACATTATAAATTCTCCTATTTATATAATACCTTCTATATTATATGCTATATAATATACTTTTACCCAGGTATTTTACATATAATTAAAATAACTTAAATTTTATTTATTATTTTTATGATATATTCGTACATTTGAATTTTTTAATAGTACTTTTCAAGATATATAAGTAGCAATATTATATTTGTAAGTAACATTAACGTGAACAAATCTCAAGTCTACGTTCTTAATCATGTTTAATAAAATATGTTTAATGAAAATTAAAAAATCAAAGCTCATTGATTCATCAACCAAGCCATACCCATTAATTTAATAAAAAAAATACCCACATTTAGCAAAACTACACATCAGATTAATATTTTCAAATAAATAATATTAACAGATAAATCTTTAAAAAATTTAATATTAAACACAAATATCTTTAATTTTTAATAACTATAAAATAAATAAATTTTTTTATTTTATAAATATTAAAAAATGAATATTTTTTATGATTTTTATATTTAAAGTATGTTCATGTTTGAATATGATTAAACAAATTGAGTGCCATGGAAAAATTACATGTATGAATATTTTATAAAAATAATAAATAAAATAATTAAAGTTACTTTAATTATAAGTAAAATAACTAGGTAAAAATATACTTATATAGTATACAACATAGAAACTATTACATAAAGAGAGGATTAATATTCAAGGACATTATAGACATTTCAAGTAAAATTATTATAAAATCTGGCCAAGTTGACTTTTGTGATAACTAGAGCAAAATAAAATAATTTTTGTGTAACAAAAGAAACAAAAGTGACTTTTGGGTAAAGAACAAAATTGGATGATTTTTATGTAACAAAAAGAAGAAAAGTGACTTTTGTGTAATGAACACAAAGTTGAATGACTACCCATGAAATTTACTCGTCAATTCTTCATTATATATCAAAGCCGATCTCCTTCTCTCCCACGCGGTAGAAATTTCCTACCAGCTTGTTTGATCAGGTAAATATTTTTTTATTTGTTTCCGGTAATATGTAATTAAGTACTCTTTTTCTCCTATTTTATGTGATGTACTTTAATTAGAACGGGATTTAAGAAAGAAACTGTTTAAAACTTATGGTATCGTAGATACTTATGCTTTTTGGAATGGATTAAACTTAAAGTGCATCACATAAATAAAAACAAAAAGAATATTATTTTATTATTATTATTATTTTGTGTTTTTGGTGTGTTACGGATTTAATAATATATTACAGTAAAATTAGTAAGGAACAATACAACACAATGCAATGGGAAACACCCATCCAAACAAGCTTAGTTGTTAATATTCAAATTCAAATGCCCTAAACATTTTCGAGAAATTCCTAGGAACTAAGAAAATAACCCCGGAATCGTTTTTAAGATCCTTTATTTGCCTGAAGTAAAACAAATGAAGATAGAAGCATATTTTTGGGCATTTCTTCAATTATCTTTTCAAAAAGGCTATGGCATAAATGCTTGTGTTTTTTCCTAATAGAATTTGCTGCAACTTGCAGATCATAAGATGGAAGAGATTGTAGAGGACAAGAACGAGGTTCCAAGATCTGTTGCAGCAAATACGATACCGTTTATCCGCCTCCAGATATTAAGCACATTGTTGACAAGACTGCACTATTTGTGGGGAAGAATGGTCAGGAATATGAGAAGAGGATTATTCTAAATAATGCTGGGAATGTGTAACAAATTTTAATCTCAAAGTGGATACATATATGTTTATAGAATTGGTTGATCAGGTTTTATATATATATATATTTAATCCCTTTATGTGTTTATGCTTTTGTGCAGTTGGTAGCTTGCACGAAACAAATTATTGGAAGGGAGACGTCTGGTAATTATGACCCTTATGCCTAGAGCGGAACCGATGCAAAATGCATCAGATTTCTAATTTTTAACCAAGATGGATGCAAAACGTTCCTTATAGCGACACCATATAGGCAAAATTATTAAATGGTATACCAATTACTAGGTACAGGATATAAATAGTACTGGACAATGTAAAAGGCCATGTGTTCCTTTTTGCAAATGTATGTCGTTCTATGTATCCTTTAGCACAGATGAAGCCTCCATTTACATCTCAGAAGTCTATATACATAAAGGGAAACCATGTTACCCAAAAAAGAAAATGAAAGATGGAAACCAATTTTATGGACTCAAACAGTTGGCAAACGAGCATCTCATTGTAGTTTTTTCTAAATGTAACTCTTTGTGCTCCTGCTTCTTCAAGCTCCATGATTTCAAAAAGGGTCCCAAGAGAAGAACTGAAAATCATACGTTTGCACTAATCGACATTCTTCATACTGAGCTCTGTCGTAGAGGTTCTGTTTCGTGATGGACAACAACCTGATTCTGATGGTTGTTATCAAGAGGCATGTACTGTGACATAATAGCCATGATCTCCGAGTCCATATATGACTAGATAAATTTAAGAATAGTTAGAATAAAGTATGACTATTCGACAAAATACATTATTGTATAAAGGGAAAAAAACTGTAGGTGACTATCGATATGCTTACCCGAAGTCTATATTTGTAAAAAATGTAACCAGCTACACCAGCACCCACTGCAACGGCTAGGACAGAGAATATAAGGACCCGTCCAATCTTTGATGAGCGCCTTTCTGTACAATAAGGAACAAGGTAAAAGATTATAAGTCCATATTTTCAAGAAATGGCATTTTCAACTGAAGTAGATCATTATACATTTCAGATCAGAGCTTTGCTAGCTTAAAAGTTGAACAACATTTGCTAATAGTACTGAATCAACTTTTTGTTACCTATACAAGTATCATGCTCCATTATGTACAATTGATTTCCTTTACACTTGCAATTGTATCCGCCCCATGTGTTCTTACAGCTACATCCATCACACTGACAAGCAAGTCCGTCCTTGCATTCATCTACATCTGGAATAAAGTTGAACGGAACAGATTCGATATCAGTACTCTATCAAATGCGAAAAGAACACGAGGAAATATTGGTGTCGTGACAGGATCCAATAGGAATGTGGCATACCTTCACACTTATGGCCATCCCCTTGAAAACCAAATGGACACTTACAGCCTGATGGGTCTGCCTCCTGCTTTGCAGCAAACAAATTTAAGCACATAAAATGGTTTAATCTTGGCAAATACAGAATCAAGAAAGTAATGAGTTTACTGAACTGAGCATGCTGAGAATGTTTCTCCGTTTTTGGTTTCTGACCAGCATCCTCCATTGTCTACCATACACCTTCCAGGTCCAACGGCTGTCAATTGATAGATAGCAAGCCAGTTAGATGGGGAAAAAGAACTTTTTTTTCAAGAGCGACTAGCAACTCAAGAAGCCAATTATCTGTCTCAAAATCCCTATGCCACTAGTAATTCCTATTTCCTAGCAAGATTGAGCTCTTAACAATATTTCAAGTGGGTATGTAATTCTGGACAGAATTAAATCAATAAGCAATATTCTGATGAGATGAGGGGTAACTTCCTAAACCAAGAAAGGACATGTCAGGTATGTTGCATGGATCCTCTAAAAATGCTGCAGCACCCTTGAAGGATCCTCTAAATATGCATATATTTTGGAGGATCCGACACGGGAGCGGCCACATCTTTGGAGGATAAGAGCAAAGCTACTTTGGTTTCGCGATCTGAAACAGAAAATGGGCATCTATATGCTTCTATTTTAACAAGCCTTGCAAAGGTTACCGGAGAAGAAAAGGTCAAACAACTAAATTCTACTAGCATATATGTTCACATCCAGTAAACCTCTGTTTCTTGTTTTCAACCTCTACATATAACTAAAGAACAAGAAGCAAAACGTTCTTACCTTCACAAGATGTATATCCATCTCCTTTATACTGAACGCCGTAAACCAAAGGGCACTCACAAACTCTTCCTCTAAAAGTGTCCTTTCAAATAAATAGATCAAGGCACAAGCATGAGGCTCATGTAAAAAGTAGTTACTATATAGTATAACACAATAGTTTTTCGTGAAGGAAGACAATCATTTTTTAAGGATTCAGACAGCATTATTTGCTATACCTTGCAGGCGGTTATGTTAGATTTCGGATCGCGCCAACAGCCACCATTTTTTTCAAGGCACTCATTTGTTTCAAGATCTATTATACATTGAGAATAAGCAACACTTTAGCATATTCCGGTTATTTTACACAATATGCTCAGTAATCAAGATCATGAAGAATGAAACAGTGTCAAACCTCCACTTAAACATATCGAAGGTTCAGTTGTTTCCTTAAATCCAGCACATATGGCCTTCAAAACAGCAGCCCTCTCCAATTTTCCTTAAAGAAACAGTAAAAAAGAAATTGAGTACTCAAAGCGTAAGATAAGGAGATCCACAGGGAATATTACATCACTGGGAAGAATTATCATAAAATAGCTAACAATTAGTTAATTTACATTGGGCCTTATTTTTGCTACATCTAGATCATACCTCGATATTGAACATCATTAACGACCATTGTCGGTAAGATTGTCACATCACCACGAGGTCCTCGGCCGACCTATCAAGTGAATCAAATAAAAAGTTAAGTTTATAAGTAGCATATTTTGATAACATAGATACTATACCTCAAATATCAAGATGGTTAATCATGTCAAAAATAAGAACTGATTAGAGATCTTTAGAAGGAAGAGACCTGGAGATCTTGCTCAGTCTTTAGCACTTCATTTTCTACATTAGCCTCTGGATCGCCCATGCATCTCTTTATCTTCTCAACAGGTAGATCTGATGAATCGAATGAAAACCCAAAGAATAAGTAAACTAAAAGAATAGTAGGAAACATCAATAGCAACCGAAAACATTTACTTGAAGGAGAAATACCAAGCGATTTCATGACCTCCTCAGCACATTCTTTGCTGTATCTCTTTTGCTTCATTGAACATCTGATATGGAAATCTGTCACATAATCCCACCAAACCCAAGAACGATTACTCTCGTTTGCAACTCTGTGCACACAGAGCTGCCTCAAATTCTCAAAGACGATGTCCTTCCCTTGGTAACCCTCCCCAAAGTCCTGCTCAGGATCAGGAGCGCAATATCTCCCGTGATTTATGCACTGAGATTTGCACTGACTGCTAAGAATGAATGCTTCAGGACAGTACCAAGTAATATAGTGAGGTGTGAACATAGTATAACCGCCCTTTTCAAGTATCTGAGCGTGTCCCTTGAAGCTCTTAATGAAATTCATCTGCTCATCACAGCGAACCCCGCACTCATCATTGCTATTAGTCCACAGCTCGTACTCGACTCGTTGATCAGGGTGCGGCATTGACTCTGTCCAATCCATTTTGATCACAACTTCCTCTCCCTTCTTCAGAGCTTCTTTCAGTGTGTCGCCAAAGGACTTTCCAATTAAAGCTGAAGGGATTCCAATCTTGTCAATGTATCCATCAGCATCCGTGCTTTCTTCAGGAGAATCCATAGTTATAAGAGGCTCATCTATGCTATCAGCCACTAGAACTGCAGCTGCTCCAGCTTGTTGCCCATTCCAAACCTTCAACGCAAAATAGCAATCTGGAGAAGAAAAACAGTTTGTTTACATGTTTAAAGCATATTTAGATATGGATACCATTTCAATATATACGAAATTACTTCGTCCTTTTTTTAACCCTTTTTCATTTGTGCATCTCCCATGTTTTCCATTGGTCAACAACCGACCAAAGTGCTCTATATTTCTTCACTAAGCATATCTAGATATGGCGTATTGCTGTATCTATATGTTAAACTTTCTAATGAATTATGCATAGAAAAATTCAGTATCCAAACAGTTACTAGTGGCTCCGAAACTAAATAAAAAGATTCAGAAGCTTCCTTTAACTCCAAGAAACAGTCAAACAACTCATAAGTCTCTAAGACTTCACTTAGAAGCAAAACTTAAAGAAATATCAAGTCTCAACAACTAAAGAAATAGAATTTAGTAGCTCTCTTTAACCAATAAACATTTAATTACCTGCAAAAGACTCTAAGACTCAGAAGCTATCTTAAAACATCAAAAGTTTCAGCATCTGTTGGTTGTTAGTTGAATTCTTCTCTCCTCGTCTACCAATAAATTTCTTTTTCTTTTGTTTGAGACTTGAGAGTGAAAAGAAAAACTAGAATTTTTATCATCTACGCCTTCACTCTTGATCGAATAAGGTGACCCTATAATATGCAAAAGCCAGAAAGGGAAAATGTAATACCTGTTTTTAGATGGATAAATTTCATGAATATGGTATAAGTCCTTTAAAATATATAATCACAGAAGAAGAAAAGAACAAAAAGAAAAATATGGGATGTTGGTATGCATAAGTGAATTAAGACTATAATAAAGGACAATTAAATTCCTTTATCTGCATTCTACATACTAACACAATTAGTTTGATGCTAGCAGTAAGAATCCAAAAGGAATAATCTTTTTTTTTTAACGTCCTTTAATTTAACTGATCTTCAGGTGAATCATCTCATATATACTTTCAAGATTTCCTAAAAAACAGAGAAAAAAAGATAAGAGGCAGCACTACATCAAATCAAAAATCAAACTTTTAATTAAAAAATACTTATCAGAAATTAAAAAAGTTTACCTCCACGATCAAGAAGAAGAAAATTAGGACGATGAGCCTGGGATTTGAAGGGCTTATCACCATCAAAAACAGTGCAACCATTGGAATCTTTCTTAGGATAAACAACAGCTCCAACCAAAGAACCACCATAATCAGGCACACCAAAATTACCAATAGAAGCATCATGTTTTGAGTGCATTGAATAAGGAGACAAAACACTAATACTGTTTTTCTCAACTATAAATCTTGCCTCAATTACAACAACATTCGATACTATCAAGAAAAAAGGTAAAATAACTACTAGGAAAAACAGAGCAGCCATGTTTGCGGGGTGAAAAGGTATAAAAATAATTTATTTAGTACTACTACTACTTAGTATTGGCCTTTTAATTTTCTGGGGTTGCTCAAAAAGGAGTGAAGAATATACAGACAAAAGTTGAAGAGGTGGAAAGAGGAGAAAAAACCAGATAGTTGCATTACATGGGGTGTAGAAAGAGTCAAGAGAAGACTCTGAGACAGAAGAAGAAGACTTTGGAGTTATTGTGCGTATCTTCTTCTTGAATAGTTTAGTTCTTACTTCTTTGTATGTATGACGTAGAAGAAACGAAAAACTTTTGGGGGGTGGAAGGTGGTGGGAAGTAGTCTGAGGAACTACCACGATGGCAACTGCTCAAGTTCCCAACTGACTTTTAACATATTTATTTGCTTATCAAGAAAATAAAAATTAAACAAATTTATTTGATTTTATTATGATTTTTGGGGAAGAGGATATATGTATTATCCTATCTAGTTGAGTAATTACTACTCCCAATTTTAGTGATTAATTCGATTTACACGAAGTTTACGAATTTATGGGGTTAAGTATGTCATAAATATTTACTATAGTAACTACAAAGATTTTTTATTAAGGGTAAAATAAAAATTTAAAAATATAATTTTTTAAAAAATATATAAATCTATTATTCTTGTGGGAACAATCTAATAAAGAAATAATGTCGAAAAAGAAAGAGTTTGTAATATCTATATACATTATAGTCGTCTTTTAAAGTTTTTACAAACTCTTTAACAACAACAATAGTAGTCTTAATCATTAGAGTATTTATTTAAACGTCTCACATAATGAACTCTTATCAGAGCAATGAGAGTAAATTTGAAAAAAGAGGTAATAAGTGACTCCTTTTTTTTTTTTTTGGGGTCAAAATGACTAACATTTGTGACTGTGGAAATATTTTATCCTTTTAATAGTAGGGTTTTAGTTTTATTTCTGTTAGTAAAATAAATTTAATTTATGGAGGGTGATATTGACATGAATTGCCAAATAGGAGTACTATTTTGGAAGGAAAAGGATAATTGGTGAAATCATTTTGGTAAAAAGTTCAGTATCATGCACATTTTTTCAGAAACTGGTGGAAGAATGTAGTGATATTAAGTGTGAATTAAAAATTTTTGGACTTGGTTTAATTAGGCAATTATTTCCCCTTCTATCTTAGAGTAAATGTAAAGTAATAACCTTTTCATTTCTTCAATCTTAAGATGACAGGTCCACTTTTGTTTCTTTGCTTAGACAGTTTCCCAAATCAGAGCACTTATTATCACCAAACCTTATATTAATCTCACTAAATTGATCCATGAACTTCTATGTTTCTATAATGAAGTAAACAAAAAGAATAACTAGCATCACTTATAGAGAGAGAAGAAATTGGCATGTTCCATATCAAGTTGGGTTGAAAATGGGTTTGGAATGGATATATAAAGCTTTGAAGCCCTTGTCCCACGTCCAACTTGAACTAGATTTTTGGGTTTGACAAGATCAATATCTAATTTATTTGACAGAGACCAATTAGGAACACTGGCCTCTCAACCCTTCCAACAAGATAAACCATCATTCAAATCGAGTAAAAAAAAAAACAAAGCTTGTCAAAGTTGGCTATAGCTTATATCATTTTAGTATTCCTATTAAAATAAAAGAAAAACAGTTTAGTAAAATCAAGATACTCTTATCCACAGGTATTTCCCTTTCAAGAGAAGATTTTCTCTTTTCGCCACTTCAATTTTCTAGTAATAGTGAACACCATAATAACAGGTAATCCAGAAATAGAATAGGTCCAATCTAGAGGGGATTTGCTTCTTTTGTTTTTTTGGGGTAAAATGATAATATTCGGGAAATTTCGCCAGCTTATTTATATCTATACTATATTAAAAGCACGAAGGCCTTTAGAGAAATGTCGTTCGTCTTTTTTACCCTTTTAAAAATAGAGTTCACACTAGACAAAATAGCAATTTAATTATTTCCGTAATATTTTACATTTTGAAATCAACTAATATTCTGCTAATTAATCTTTCCTTATTGAATGTGTCCTAATATTTAAAAATTTAAAATCAGTTAAGATTTTATTTTATAAATTAATTTTTATTTGAATTATGTAACATAATTTAAATTCTTTTCATGTTACTAATTTTCTAAAATCTTTTAAGGCTAATTAGGTTTTACAAAAAGGACATCGTGAGAAGTAACAATCCTCATAAGATGAAAATTTGAAATTTTCCATCAAAACGGTTGCAAAATAATTTATTTATATTCATTAATTTTTTCAAAAGACGAGTGAGATAACTTAAATTCAACTGACTATACATTAGTAAATTAGATTGATTAGTAGTATTATATTGCAGTTTGCAACTTCAGGATACTAAAATCTATTTCAATAAGAAGGACATTGGCGATGAAGAAAGTATTAGTAAATTTAGTTATTTATATTTCATAACTTATTGAACTGCAAACATGATAGTATGAAGGTACAAAACAAAGTTGTAACTTTATGCCAAATAGAATGACAAGAAATAATTAGATAATTGAGATGTTTGATGTAAAAGATAAAGAACATAATAATTTTATACTAATTGAAGCTATTAGTTGCAAGTTGCAACAATACCACGTGCATAGAATAAATCTTTTCGAAAATTTATATCCTCATTTTATTTTGTTAACTACTCTACTATTTTATTGGTTCAAAACAAGAACAAATTTATATTTTACCATAAACTGGTCTTGAGTGTAAGTAAAGAATTTCAGTTTTTTTCTTTATAACTTTTTTTATAATTAATAGAGGTCATCAGGCTGGAAGATGTTTATGCAGAGGATTTAGATGAAGTTGAAAAAGCTGGCGCATTAAATTTAAGATGAAGAGATAGAAGGAGCAAACACATCAAGCAGATTAACAAAAAAAAAGGTGACATTGAAGACCGAATGACTTATAAAAGATCAGAATTGAAAAGGATCAGTGGAATAGTATCGTCTACACAGGAAGCTTCAACTATTTTTTTTTTGTGTGTGCCTAAACTGCAATTTTATTTTAAAGAAAGAGTAACTTATGATGCACAATATTTATTATTTAGTTCATAATTTTTTCTCGATCTATATTTTTTTTTGCTCAAATTCTACCCCAAGGATTGTTTTAAGAAGAATAAAATCTATGAATAATTTTTTTATTGACATAATAAATACGTGCAACACACGTATACTAAAACTAATTATTATAAAAACATGAATAAAATGTCGGTTTACAAAAATAACCTTATAATATTAAGCATAATAATTCATAATAAAAGGACATAACCAGAATTTTAGATATTAGTCTTATACTATGACGACCCAAAGGGTCATCACTTGTTTTTAAATTGAATTCAGTGTTCCGAGGTTTAAAAACCTCCTTTTTACCTCACTTCGATTTGCATGTGCAGTCGGTATAATTTTTCAGAACGTTTTTATGTGGGAAAAAAAGAATTGGATAGGAATAGAATCCTTAGAGACTTATCAAGATAATTTCCATCTCCAAGTGGACACTATAGCTACTGATACCATTGGCCCTATATAAAGAGGTGAAAGCATCATCACAATTCACGGTAAATGTGTTTTCCTCTTTTAGCAAACTCAGGGAGAGCAACGAATCCTCTGCTATCTTTCAAAAGTGATCAAAAATCCTCTGCTATCTTTCAAAAGTGATCAAAAGAAATTTGAGCGGTCTAGAGATTGCTTAGACAGATTTGAAGCCTTCGGACATAAAGTTTCAAGGTGAAGGTTTGTTAGAATCTTGAATTTGGTTGCAAAGCGAGGTAAGTGTCCGGTCTAACCTTAGCTTGAGGGATTAGGAGTTGTGTCCTATTTATTAATTACTTCTTGTTGAGTACGACGTATAGGCATGGTAACGAGTATCTATACGTTGGTGTCGAGCATGATCGTGAGTCTTAAATGGATAGTTTCTTAAATGATACTACGAAAGCCTTAATTGATGATTCTCGATGTTGAGCAAGAATTCAGTTTATTTATCATGGACTTTATTCTTGAAAAACTTCAGCATTATTTGAACCACTTTTTCTTTTCTCATTTTTTTTTTTGTTGTGATTATGTATATTATGACATATGAAATTAATTATGAAAAATGTTGTTCCTTTTGTCACGTCATTATATAAAAATGTGAAAACCATTTCTAAGAGTACGAGATTCTAATTTTCTAAAATATTTGTAGAGCTGCAGTGACACGTCCACTTTATCCTGCCAACTAGGTGCTGGGGCTACATCGATATTGTATGTTAATTTAGTCCATAGTACATAATAGGATTCAGTCCATCTAGTGGTATTTAGCACATTAAAAGGGGTTTCGACTGTGCAGAGTCATATATCCGGTGAAGGTTAAAGAACGCAACCGGGCAGTGCTTGTGGGATTTGTAGATCTTGATCGTATTAATTCGTCTCTGTAAATTCTCATGATATTTCCAAGGAATCTAATTATTTAAGTTTGTATTCCTATATCTAACTAAAATACATTCTTGTACTCAAGCAATAGATATTGAGGATCAATAGGCCTATGGCAACTAGCTCAGAAATTAAGACATGATTGTTGTAAATATGTGTGACGAATAATGGGTAATAATGTGGCAGACGCATTCATAAGAGACTAGTATAGTAGAAAAGTTAGATCGAATTATGATTTTTAAAGGTATTTTGAGACTACAACCGTTTGTAGAGCTAGTACACCTCTTCATTTTTCTTTTTGTGCTTTTCTTTTTTTAAACTCTTTTTTTATTATTATTTTGCAAGTTCATATCTTTAAATGTCTAGCAGCTTAGTTTACTACCATCCGATTCCTTTTTCTTTTCTTTGGCCTTTCACTCTTCTGTAGTGATTTTTTTTTTTAAGTAGTTAGCATTTTGTTTCCTTTTTTTTAAAACGTATAGATAGAGGAAGAAATGAATGGAGCGGAACTTATTTGGACTCAAATATTGTGAGTACATGAGCATGTAATAACTGACGGACTTGTAGAATTAATTGAACACTTCAAAATTAAGCTGCCGCTTTCCCGAAAAGTTTAGCCGGATTAGCAGTCCAGGATCTCTGTGTTCTGTTAATTGAGTATTGGCATTTGTTGAGCTGAGTAGAAGTTGAGTTAAGATTGGTTATAGCTGATTCTCCCTTGCCGGGATGTTTGCTTTGATATTATTGTTCCCTTGCTGGGAAGTTATTATATTGCTTTTGTTCCCTTGCCGGGATTTCTTGTGATTTTTGTGATGACTTGTAAATGGGAGCGGGTGGTACGCCTAACACAAAATATGAAGAAATGGGAGCGGGTGGTACGCCTACCACAAGATATAATGAAATGGGAGCGGGTGGTACGCCTACCACAAAATGTGATGTAAATGGGAGCGGGTGGTACGCTTACCACAAGATATAATAAAATGAGAGCGGGTGGTACACCTACCACAAGATATGAGAAATGGGATCGGGTTGCACCCCTGCAACAAGATGGAACTGAAAGTGAAAGTTGCCTGTATTTCACTTTTTTCGTATTAGAAGTTAAATTGTAGTTTCCTTATTATTCTTTGATGATCTATTTTATCTGCTACCCCGAAGCATGTTTCCCTTCCCCAGCTTGAATGGTTTAATTACTTCTATCTTTCCGCTGTAGATGTATATATATATATAACTACATAGGTCTATCTGAAGTCTGGTCCTAGCCTTGTCACTACCTCGCTGGGGTTAGGCCAGGCACTTATCAGCACATGGGATCGATTGTGCTTATACTACACTCGGCACTCTTTTGTGCAGATCCCAGTGCTGCAGATTTCGGACCGTAGTGAGCTTCCAGCTTCTTGCTTATCAGGCGACCCGAGGTAGTCCTGCAGGCGTCCGCAGACCTTGGAGTCTCCCGCGATCCATTCTACCTGTTTCTTTTATGTAGTCCCAGAGACAGTACTTTGTTATTTCTTTCAGACCCTTATTTGTAGTACTCTTAGACAGTCTGTGAAGCTGTGACACCAAATCTTGGGTAGTTTTGTTAAGGAGATTTTATTAGCGGTATTTTAGAGTCTGAAATTTTATTATTTCGCTTGTTAAGTTATACTATTATTTAGTTGTTCGTTTTAAGTGGTAATGAATTTAAAAATGGAAACAAGGCAAATAATTCGGTTAATTGGCTTGCCTAGCTTTCACTAGTAGGCGCCATCACGACTCCCGAGGGTGGAAAATGCGGGTCGTGACATATAATCCTATTAGTTTTAGGACATATTACTATACGTTAGGAATCCTACAAAATTACCTTCCTATTTGTATAATTACTTTCGAACTGTCTAATTCATATAAAAATGAACAAGTAAATATCTTTAGTCATGTAATCCTATTACTTTTAGGATATACTTCTTAAAAATATCTATTACTAATTTAATTTAAAAATATATTATAATGTCCTATTACTAATTTAACTTGAGAATGTATTATATTGTCCAAATTCATTTAGAAAACGGAGAGCCTATATCATTATAAAAGCATAAATACAATAATAATATACTAAAATAACCCTAAATTATTAAACGAAAGAACTCATAGGAAGAGGACATAACTGCAATAACCTATTTTTTGGATTACAATACTTTTTATGCTTATTTTTAATATTTAAGATTTTAAAATTAATTAAAAAATTTCTATTAAATTATTATTAAAAATATATAGGAAGGTTTAATAAAATCAATTTCATAAGAATCCTTCGTATTGGCAATACATCACCACTCCATAATGTCCGATACAATAAAAAGAAGTAATATTAAATTTACTGCATAAATAGTTGAAATTTGAGATAAACAAAATACCCCCATGATAATATATTTTTATATTATATTTAAACTATTTTTCTACTCTAATAATATTTTTTAAATTATTTTTTCATGTAATATTGACAAATAACCAATTATTAAACAACAACTTAAAAAATATTTAAGAATATAAATGTGTGAGAAAGAGAAAAAAAATAGTTGGTAAGAGTCAATAGCACTAATGATTCTACAAATATGAAGATCTAAAAGTGAAATGTCATATCAATCTTTTACTCTTTGAAAATAAAATTAATGATAGACAAAATTATAATTAATATTAAATATTCAAAAGGAGAGATGAACTAATATTAAGATCTGATCAACATAGAATAAATTATTTTTTATGTTAAAAATAAATAATTAAATCTTTTAATTAATAAATTTAGCAAGAGAATCCAATTCAATTATTTTTTAAATTCATCATATGAGTAAAATTCTTATTCAAGTTAAAAAAAATCTTAGGGTACATATATTTATTTCATAAAGAGCGTTAGAACACAAAGTAATAAGGTTAGTATATTATTAAGAATACAATCAAAACTAAATCCTAAACAAGAACAAGCTTTCAAGACTATATTATAAAGAGTCGAATCTGCTATAACGGAATTATTTTTTGTAGCTGCCTCCGGTAGAATCGAAATAATAGTTTCATGTCATTCATTACTTGCAAATATCATATCAAGAGGCATGACACTGTTAGCAATAATAGCGAGTGATGTATCAACAACGATTTTATTGTGAGGCCACCCACTTTAGATTTGATATACCTCTTCAAACAACTTAAATAAACCATCACAAATATATCAAAGCAGAGTAATGGTGCTAAATTTATAAGGAAAGCAAAATTGATAATATGAGATGAAACACTTATGGCTAAGTGTCAAACAATCGAAATAATTGTCCGGAATTCTAGAGATATATTGAATATTAATGGACCGTTTGGTGAAAAATTAATGGTTTGGGATGTGATTTATGTCAAGTACTACCAGTAGTTCCAAAATCGACAAAAGTAGTATAAAAACTAGCTTGCCAAAGTTATACTTCTGGCCTCAAATGAAAAAGATTCAGCTGACAAGAAATATAAAGTAAGAAAGAACATATCCAGTATTCAGTATCTTCTCGCTTCGTATTAGAAACGAAGAAGAGCATCCAATAAAAGATGATTTAGTTCTTCTTGAACACTTGGTTATCAATCCCAATGGTAATAGTAGTGCATTTAATAAGAGAAATATTTCTGTTCTTAGATCAAAACGCAATTTGTGCAAATCACATGATAGAATTAAAAAGATATCTTAGCTAGCAGAAATGAATATGTTGATCAACTAAATAAAAGATTGATTGCAAAATTTTATAGTAAAAATAAAATATTTTTCTATTTTTGACTCAGCAGAAAATAGTACCAATAATTACTACCAATAAGAATACTTAAATACTTCATTATCAAATGACCTTTTACCATACATGTTTTTTGCGAAGTTTATTATTTCTTACATATGTTAGTGTCACCGTTTATATAATAGACTAAGTTAAAATTGATCTTCCATTGTATATAGGTTGATTTTGAAGAAAATATGCCCGTCATGCTACTGAAAAAGTTAGATACGCCGAATAGCTTATTTAATAGTACACAGATGGTATACAGAAGTTTTGACAATAACGTCATACACGCAAAAATTATGATACTGTTATGTGCTTCTAAGTATATTCTTATCCCTGAATTCAACTTTCGTCTTCCGAAACTAAGGAATATCTTTTTGAATTTGTGTGAAAATAATTTTTAGTATGTTTATGTTTTACAAATATAATAAATAAAGCACAAGAACAAACATCCTAAATATTGGACTATATTTACCGTAATATATTTTCTTATACGAACAACTGTATGTTTCACTTTCAAGAGAGATATCAAGATCGATAGCAAGAGTTCTGATTAAGGCAGAGCAACCAAAGCATTAGGAGGAAACATAGACAAAAAAATATTGTCCACAAATAAGTGTTTGTTAAGATACCATCACATTAAATACTTTAAAACTATAATACATAATTATTCAACTAACATGACAAAATTGATTATTTGTGTAAGTTTTGATGATGTCCTTTTATTTTAAATTCATGTATTATACTAATGTAGTAATATTGTTCGGCATTTAGACGATTGTTGTATTATTATACATAAAAAAATTTTAATTTTAAATTTTATTGTTCCTTCATATAAATAAATATTTAAATCATCACGTGTCATTATTAACGTGCAACAGACATTTATAGA